>JANHFX010012437.1:5585-31137 GCA_027560015.1 Chloroceryle amazona
GTCAGGCTGACAGGCCTGTAGTTACCAGGGTCAGCCTTGCAGCCTTTTTTATGGATTGGGGTGATATTTGCCAATTTGCCAACTCATGTTGGTTTGTGATTGATTTTGGTTTGGTGGGGTTTTTTTGAGTTGTTGCTAGTACCAAAACTGCTGTGTAAAGAGATGGCCCTTCCCCAGGTGCCTGAGCTGCTGTGAATATTTGCTTTTCAGGTGAAGTCTGCCACTTCAGTGGCACTTAATCCAGCCTAGGTTCAGTGAGCTATCCACAGTCTTATTTTCAAATACAGATTTAAGGGTAATTTTGTGCTTAAATAAAGTAGAGCATTTGTCTACGACCTTTGCTAAATTAGTCACTGTGCAAGGTGATAAAAGGAGATAGGAACCCAGGCCTGTAATGTAAGATTAGTCCTTAGATCTGAGGAGTTAGGGGTGCTCAAAGTCCCTGCAAGTCTTTGAGTTATAGGCATGCTGTAGTTCTCTGCTCACTGTAGCTGTGAGAGTGCAGAGAGTTTCAAGAAGCCAAGATTTGCTTAGAAGATTTATTTTAAAATGGATTTTTACTTATTCTGCGGACTTGGATATTTAAAAGTCCTGTCTGTTTCATGCAGAAATGTGTTTTCTTCACAGATAGGCACACTCTGATTTAATATCGTTGGCAGGTCATATTTAGAAGTCATATATGCATTTTATATTACCATAATTTATATTATAGGGAAAGCAGATCTAAAGTGCCATAATGTCTTGAAAAATACATAATGAAGAGAACCTAGATAAAGCAAATTGTTATCACTGTCCTTTCAAAAATAGATGACAATCTCTGAATCAAGATTTCCAGGTTTGTTCAGGTTATCTTACAGTATGCTCTTTATTACAGACCTTTTTAAGTCCTCTAACTCAATGTCGTATCCTAAATCACTTAGCTACTCTAACAGTATTGCAAATGAGGAATAATCTGCCAATTCTAAGGATATTTTTACTCTATTTTATTTTATTTTACTCTATTTTTTTAGGGGAATTTTTAATGAGAAATTGTTTATTTTTCACTGAAAAAAAGTAGTAGAAACACTGAAAGAAGTTTATCAACTTTCACCATTTTCTGTCTAGCTTTACTTTTCATCATTTTGAATAATTTCAAATCACTGTTAAACTTTTCTATAACATTATTTATTCCCTCTTCTGTATCATTTGTTGAACCTACTGAAAAATACAGAGCTTAAGATTGATACTTTTAAATACTTATTGTGAAATGCCCATAGGTTCTTCTCTTTGCTTTTCCGCTTTTAATACATAATGTTCCACAAGAAGGCTTTTCATTTTATTCTCTGAGAAGCTAGTTTCTTTAAGAAATTTTGACAAACTGTGAAAGCATTTGGGAATTCAGGTAGGCAATAAGACCAGCCTCTTCTTTCCATACTACTTGACTTCTAAGAATCTAAATGTATGTGTGAAATGTAACTTTCTTCAAGCCAATGCTTCCTATACAGCATTACATGGACTACCTCATCAAGTGCTTTTCTGGTAGATGAAATTTACCCTTATGAGTCCTTTAAGTTAGTGATTTGGTTTAGAAGGTATATAATCAATTGTTTAACTGTAAATTTAATTAACTTGTATGCAGTATACTCAGGTTTTTGTAGAGCATTTTGTGCTTTTTTTGTTGCTCAACATATCAGATAGAATATATTGGTTCAAATGCTACCAGGGGATGTACAGAGGGATACAGCAAAATTGTAAACTTAGAAGAAGCTCTATCCAGCCCACACTCTGTGGGTGTTGCTTCCAAGATTCTAGGTACCACCTGGTGAGTCAGAATATGCCACTGGAAACCTCCAGGGTCACATCACTGTGGTGTGCTCAGAAATTCAAGCACTGCAGTAAGAATCTTGAGGTCATAATGGACCACAGTGTTTGGGAACCATATGAAAATCTAGGATAATATAAGGGAAACAAGGAAGGTTCCTTTATATTTTTGAGAGGCAAGAGGGGAAAAAAAAAAACAGAAAATCCCCTCTTCCTTCCCCTACTCCTTGTATCTTCTAGTGTTATTTCTTTGTTGTTTTGTGGTTTGTTTGTTTCTTTTTTTAATTATGATTTCTGAATTATTTTATGTTTCAAGACCTGGAGCGGGTAGTAATTACTGGGGGGTAGTACATTTATTGCCTGATTATTGGGAGGGGGGGGGAGTTTGTTGGGTTTTGTTGCTTGGTTGGCTGGGTTTGGTTTTTTTTGGTGCATATCTTGGATGATCTAGAAAGTAGGTTTGTGTATCTGACTACTGTAATACCATATGAGAAAAAAAGTTCTGCATTAGGGATACCTTGACCTTTTGGAATGTCTTGAGATTTTAAATGCTGATGCAGAAGTAGGACTTTTGCTTAGGTTTTGCTTTTTGCTCTCTTCAAAAGAAGATACAGTACTATTCACAATGTTTGATACGTGAGAAGACTTGGAAGAAGGGCAGAAGGGAGATCAGTACTCTTGCTGATAATAATTATCAGTAAATAAAATAATGTCTCAGAGTAAAGCACATAAAGAAAGCAGGACAAGAGGATTAGCATGGGCTACAGCACGCTTGCAGTTTTTGCTATTGCAGATGTTACAAGATGGAAATCCTGCTGCCTGAGTAACCGTGGGAGTGAGAAGAAAATGAAAAGATAGCACCCTGCCACTTGAGATAGGTTGTCTGTGTATAATGGAGGCCAGAGGAGCAAGAATTACCTTAAATGGGTCTTTCCTTTGCTGAAAACAAACTGATTAGTAGAGTAATAACCTAGCAAAAGGGCAATGAAATAAACAGTGAGAAAACAGATGTTATACAAATAATCTGTTGGAACACACAAGCTCTTAAGAGTGTGAGTAATAATCCACTAGAAATGGTTGGGAAAAAACTGTGAATGTATTACAGCACTTGCTACAGTACTAGACACAGACTTCCCAGTTATTCTCTCAAGTGTTGTCAAAATTTAGCAGTATATTATCTTTTGTAGAAGGCATATTTCAATCTGATCATGAGTTGCTAGTTCATGTAAATGACACTAATAGGGAGTGCTGGGCTGAGTGTCAGCAGGCGAGCTACTTTTGTGTTTTGGCATATCAACATGTGATTCTCTACATCACAGCTGTAAATAAAGAAAAAAAACAACATCTGGATTTTGTATGAAGGGTTATATTAATTTTGAAGTTTTCAGTTTGTTTGTGGTTTTTTTTTTTTCCTGTTGAATATTTGAGCTTTTGCTCCTCTCTAACTAGGACAACTAAATTCCATTGCAAACATTTACAACAACATTGAATTTTGCTTTGGAATGATTTCATTATTATATCAGAACTGGAGATCTAGGCTTAAAAATTGCTATTTATCTGACCCTAAAACTGAACCCAAATGTGTGCAATACTGGATTTTCATCCCTTTCAGCTGAACTACTGTTTGGCAGTACCAATATCATTATTTTGTTTCTTCTTGATGGGACAGAATATTCCAAAATAATCGTTGCTTGGTTAAATCTGATCTGTTGCTCAGTTGGTGTTTTCTTGCTTTTTACCCTGCTCATTAATTATTCAAAGCTAAAAGTGGAAGTCCAGCACCTGAAGCAGATGAGCCAGCCTGCGTTATGTGCTGTAAGCTTCCATATTCCTGGCAGAGCCAGTCCTCTGTATCCTCTCTTCCCGGTTAAACAGACTTAATAACGACCAAAATGTGTATGGCAAAGACTTTTCCAACCCTTAGTTGGAAAGAAGGGTGCCTGCAACACTGGATAAACTTTGATGACTCCCCTAAATGTTAGTTTGAGTTGGTGAGTGTCAGTCTAGGAGTTTTCCTTGATGTTTCATAGATGTTGCAAATCTGAAAGAGATCAGTTGTAAACCAGCCAGCTTGTTAATTACTTTCTCTGCCTCTTTAAGGAACTAGAGAATTGTTTCCTACTTCATGGTACATGTTTGCTTAGGTAAGAACTGCACGTCTGTGACACCTCTTCCGCTTACAGCCATGGCATTGGATTGGGATAGTACCAGATTTGGAGCAGTTGGTAGCAATTACTGGCACCTTAATTCATATATAAATAAAATAGAAAATAGACATAAAAGCTTCCCATTCTCCGTCTGTTGTGTTCAGTATCTTGATGACAGAAATTACATGGGTTCGAGCCCAGTAATGGCATGCCCTGTGTTTTACAAATCTTACCTTTTTCCATTTCTTTAATGTATCTTTTCAAGTGAATGCTATATTACAAAGATTAAATCACTATTACCAGTTCTTAAGACTTCAGCTTGCCCATGGCTGTTCACTCACTGCTAACCTTGCTGCTTCTCTGTCACTGTCAAATGTGAAAGAAAGAATATCCTCGAACCCATTCACACTGATCAGCTGATAATTTTCTCTTGTGGTATTTGTCCAGTGAAGAACTTCATTGAACTTAAGTTACTTTTCTTAAACTTTTCATCAGTGCTGCACTTGTTTAGCAGTGTTTTCACGTTTGGGTTTTAAAACCTGCAAGAACATTAAAAATGGATAACATATTGACAATTTTTTGCAACTTCTTCCAAGTTTACGCTTACATCACTTGCTGCAGTTTGTGCAGTTTTTGGGGTTGAGTTTTGTTTATTTTTTTTCTTTTTGTGGAGTTATATTTTAGTACTATTTGCTTTTCTTTCTCCTAGTACTTTGCATTTGATGGCCATAGTGCAGTGGGGTTTCTGTCAACATCTTCGTACATATCATGCAGGCAGTAGCGGTTGTAAACTGTTCCAAAGGACTGTAATGTGGATCGTATTTTTTTTTTCCCGGTCTCCTCTTTTCTTGTAGGGTCTTAGGTTACTTGGGAGATCTGAAAATGTCAGCACACAAGGCTGGCACATTCTGATCGTTTTTGCAAGAGTTATTTTGAGATGTAATGCCAGGATGTATCTTTATGAGTGTTTTGGTCCAGGGCAGTCTGGTCATGTTTCAACTACTCAATAGTCTGGAAGATTTTTAGGCAGTATTCTGAAATTTGTCACATTCTTAACATGCTTGCTTTATGTTAACTGGTTTGTGGTTAACTGATACCTTGTTGTTCATTAAAAAAAAACAAAACAAGGAAGTGTTCATGAACTTGTTCTCATCTTCATTGAGAGCAATACTTTTTAACTAGTTCTCAATAGTAATTTGAAGTGCTGTGTGAAATTACTTTTCCTACAAATTTCTGTTCTTTTTAAGAGTGTTTAAAAAAATATTTGTAGTGAATATTATTTCAGCTAGCTTCCTATTTTCAGAAATTTCATAGCCATGAAGCTCCACTTAATAGTGGCTATAATCTAATCTGCATATCATGATTTTTACGTGAGATTGGAACAAGTTCCAACAACTAGTTTAAATTGGCCAAGGCTTTTAATAGTACACTTCTTGACATATTCTGAGTATAAATGATCACAGGGTCAAAAGTATAAATTGTTTTATTTTGCAGAGAGGTTGTTGCTTGGACACATGCCAGTTTTTGCATGATAATGAGACAATTTGTTATTGTATGTTAAACCATTTTTTTTTCTATTTTAAAAGTATAATGAATGCTTGATAGATTGAAATATATTTGCATAAACTATTATGGGTCAAATTCATTGATCTTCGCCTTTCTGGGTTTGTAATGAGACATGAAAATAGTCTAATTGAAAGAGGTTCTTATTATGGTACTAGAGGAATGTAGCTGTGAAATGTGTCATGAGAAATGGAACAAACAAAAAAAAGAACAACATGGTGTTTTCCCTAAAAGAGATATTAAAAAAATAAACAAAAGAAACAAAAAAACCCAAACAAATCAACAAATGGCACAACGTTTCCTACCAGAAGAGCTTCTACACTGTTTCTTCTCTGACTCAATCCAAACTCTGTTGAAGTGACCTTGGGAAAAAGATCAGCAACAGTGAAACCAATTAAGGATTTAGCAGGAATTTTATTAATTTATGGTGCAGGACAGGGGAGTCATGTACATTATTTCAGACAATAGACCGAGCGATTTGCTGACTTGAAGACTCAGGATACCTGCACCCACTTCACCATACTGCTATATAGTGAGCAATGTAAGGAACATCACAGGTATCACAGGGTGCCAGGGGTTGGAAGGGACCTTGGAGATCTTCCAGTCCAACCCCCCTGCCAGAGCAACATGGTATTGCTTATGTCAGCTACCACTCTCTAAAACACTGTGTCAACAAAATTCAGCGTTTGGAGTGGCTGGTTACTTGGGATGGCTGCACTGACTTGAGGGCTTGAAGAATTTGGTACCTGGTTTATCAGTTAGGTTTTGGGGCAGAGAAAGCTGTCTGACCAGTTTTACTTACCTGTGTAGATACAGCCTAATGAGGGATTGCAAATGAAATAATCAGCTCCTTTTGTTTATCTTTGTTAGCTCACAGTGAATTTATGAACTGCTTACTCCAGTTTAGTACAGACACTGGTACTGGTTTCTTAGAACTGAATTTAAATTATTTAAATTACTGGCCAGGACTTGGACCTGTCTGTGAATTTAGCCTGTAATTTCTGAAGGTTGTTGCTCACAGCGTTAAGTACTTATGCAACCAATAGCAACAGGGAGAATAAGATGATCTAGGTATAGAATATTATTTAAAGTGATGATCAATAGCACAAAAGATAATAATGTCTATTACAGAGTTTGATCAATACCTTATGGTTTTGATATGGTTTGATCAATACCTTAATGGCTTCACGCTGAAACAAGGCAGGTTGAGACTGGACACTAGGAAAAAACTCTTCACAGAAGGAGTGGTGGGATATTGGAATAGGCTGCCCAGGGAGGGGGTTGAGTCCTCATCCCTGGATGTGTTTAAGAATCACTCAGATGTAGTGTTGGGGGATATGGTCTAGGGGTGAACTTGTAGAGTAGGGTGAAAGGTTGGACATGATGATCCCAGGGGTCTTTTCCAAACTAGATGGTTCTGTGATTCTTATAATTGCATCACACTGCTATGTCATAACTCTTGATAGAACAGTATTTTTTTTTTAAGAATAAGACAGCCTGAAAGATCATGTGAGTTGACAGAGTAATATCAGAAAACTTGAGTTGTTGGTCAATTTTCCAGAAGCTCTCCTGAAGAAAGAACTGCTGAAGCCTTGCTGTCTTCTCCTCTCAATGCTGTCTGATGTGCCAGCACAGCTAAAAGAGTACATTTATCTCCCTACACCTCATTTGAGTCCCTTATTAATGCTGACATCTGTTCAAATCTTAATTACCACATTACCACAAATAGTCCCTTGTCAAATCTAACCTAATTTAAAAATAGCTCAAAAACAGAAGTGCAAAATGTGTCTCCATGTAATACAATGATATTTTATTAATTAAATAAATGGATAAATCATTTGCATAATATTAAAACCACCAAGATTACAAAGCTTTTTATTCAGTTTTTGCAGACTTTTAGCATGAAAATCGTATTGTTGATAACTTTGGTATATATGAAAACTGACTCAAATGCATTATGCTTGAAATGATGATCCATAATCTCCTAGAGAAACCTTTTTTTATATGATATATGGTTGTTTTCTAGTTATGTGACCCTGGGTGATACCCTTTACAGAACAACTGCAAACATTATTGTTACAAAAAAATAAACTACCAAGACTAGAGTATTTTTGTGCCATTTTTGATACCTCAATAGCACATTATTAAGTGTTGAAGTGAGGATTTGAGCAGCAGAACCAGAATGTTAGAATATTTCCTGCCATCCAACAATTAATGAATGGCCTTTCTTCCTTGCTGCACAGGTTTTCAGAGGCCTTGACGGACCTTTACAGGTGTCTGCAACTCCAGGCTTTCTTGTCAAACATCATCACACTGTTTATCTTTCTTAATGATACTGTTCAAGACCTTGCATGATCTTTTGGCCTTTAACCGTCAGGTGAAGTGGCAAAACCTTGGTGGTCAAAATCACAGCAAAAGTCAAAATTCTCCCCTTGGTGTTACACAGATGGATTGTAGGTCTTTTGGGTGCATCTGACCCTTGATTGGTTGTAAAAGAGATGTGAAAAATCTCAAAGATGTGTCTTCTAGTATACTGCTCATCTACTTGTAACTACACAAAACCAATAATATGTGTACAGGGGAAAAGTGTGTATGTGTATCTGTAGCTATATTTGGATCTTCTTGCCTGAGCATTTGATTTCCAGGGCTGCTATCCAAAATGTGGTTGTTAAGAATCATCTCACCCCAGCTGTTGGTAAAATAAGAGCTATAGCTGAAACTTAAAAAATTCCTTTACTACATGGGGTCATTGGTTTTGGGGAAGGCTTTGAGGCAAAAATCTACTAGATTGGATTTGAGGTCTTGATAATCCTTAGGGTTTTCTTCCTGCACAGCTCATCTGTGCAAAGAGATTTTGTTAATAGTTCTGTCAAAAGTAAGAATACAAAAAAAATCACTTTGTAGACTGCAACTTTATAAAATGTCAGTTAGCTATTCTTGTATCAAGTTGAATGAAACTGCTTCAGAGCAGGCCCTGAAGTCAGCTGGTTATTCTTGAAGGGGTGTTCTGAGATGTTGAAGGAACACAGGAGTTTAAGCCTAAGAAGCAGTATCAGCAACCACTTTTAGCCAGTGTGCTGAGGGAGTACTTCATATGAGGCATGTGTTGAAACAGTAATAGTTTTGACTTGGGGAACTTGGTTTGTTTGTTTTTTTTTATTACTTTTAAAAGGAGAGTAAAGTAGTGAAAGAGAAAACCAAATTTTAAAACATCCTCCTCAGTCCTCTCCCTTCTTCATGGGTTTAACTTTGCTCCCATTTTTTTCTCCCTTCAGTGGTGCAGGGGGATGGAGGATGGGAGTTTGGGGGTTGTGTTCAGTCATCACCACCCCTTCATCTTCAGGGGAGAACTTCTCACGCTCTTCCCCTACTCCAGCATGGGGTCCCTCCCACGGGAGAGAGTCCTCCATGAACTTCTCCAGTGTGGGTCCTTCCCACGGGCTACCGTTCTTCATGAACTGCTGCAGTGTGGGTCCTCTTCACAGGGTGTAGTCCTCAGGAACAGACTGCTCCAGTGTGGGTTCCCCCATGGGACCACAAATCCTGCCAGCAAACCTGCTTCAACACGGGCTCCTCTTTCCATGGGTCCACAGGCCTTGTCAGGAGGCTGCTCCGGTGCAGGCTTCTCACAGGGTCACAGCCTCCTTTGGGCATTCACCTGCTCCAGTGTGTGGTCCTCCACAGCCTGCAAGTGGATATCTGCTCCACTGCTAGCCTTCTGGAGGACAGCCTGTGCCTCACCATGGTCTTTACCATGTGCTGCTGGGGAATCTCTGCGGGGAATCCCTGCAGCACCTTCTCCCCTTCCTTCTTCACTGACTTTGTGTCTGTAGAGTTGTTTATCTCACCTATTGCTCTCTTCCAACTGCAACTGCCCAGTGTTTTTTTTTTTTTTAAACCTTCCTTAAATATGCCATCACAGAAATGCTATCACAGAGGCACTACCACTGTAGCTGATGGGCTCAGCCTTGGCCAGCAGCTAGTCCATCTCGGAGCTGGCTGGCATTGCCTCTATTGCACATAGTGGAAGCTTCGAGCAGCTTCTCAGCAAAGCTGCTGCCCCTGTAGCCCTCTGGCTACCAAAACTTTTGCACACAAAGCAGATCTACTCAGCCAGATGCTGATTTGTGGTTCATTAAACATCTGAGTATAGAGAAAGGAAGATGTCAAGTATTTGCTCCTTTCAGGTCTTAAAGATCCCTGCAGCAGAGGAAAGCAACGGTCATGTACAAAATCAGCAGTGTTGTTACCTGGAGTACTGCGTCCAGTTCTGGAGTCACTATTACAAGAGGGATATGGATGTGCTGGAGCGGGTCCAGCGAAGGGCCACGAGGATGATCAGCAGGCTGGAGCACCTCTCCTATGAGGGCAGACTGAGAGAGTTGGGGTTCTTCAGCCTGGAGAAGAGAAGGCTTTGAGGAGACCTTATTGTGGCCTTCTAGTATCTTAAGAGGGCTACCTGGGGGAGGGCTGTCAGGCAGTGATAGGACTGGAGGGAATGGATTAAAACTAGAGAGAGGTCGATTCAGGTCAGACATGAGGAAGAATTTCTTCACCATGAGGGTGGGGAGACACTGGGACAGGTTTCCCAGAGAGGTTCTGGAAGCCCCATCCTTGGAAGTTTTTAAGACCAGGATGGATGGGGCTCTGAGCAACCTGCTCTAGTGGGAGGTGTCCCTGCCATTGGCAGGGGGGTTGGAACTGGATGATCTTTAAGGTCCCTTCCAACTCTATGATTCTATGCATCGTCATGTAATTTTGTGCTTCTCTAGTTAAAACCCAGCTCTCTCATCTAGACAGCAGATTCAAAAATGATGTAGATGAGGTTCAGAGCATTTCTAATGTGGGAAACTAAATGTGAGAGAGATGGAGGATTTCATGTCTGTTCTTTGAGCTGCTTTCAATCTATAAAAAGTAATTACTGTTTAAATACTTTTCTTCTGTTGTTCTTGGTGAATTAGATGATGGACAAGAGGAGGACAATGTTGTAAATCAATGTTAGTGACATCATCTGTGAGAATTATTCACTTGCTATCTGTGCCTTCAGACCTCAGGCCACCTACTCACTTGTTTGATTTTAAGCACGTAAGCACCCTCACTGACTTTTATAATGATTTAATCTTTCCACGTAAATACAGTATATATTTTGTCGTTGGATGGGCTTCTAAATAGATTCCTATATGACATTCTTATCTTGGGAGGTTCTTTTTGTTAAAATAGTGTTCTAAGATACTGTAAAGAGGTAAATAGAGATAAGATTTATTGTGCATTTCTAAGTGTTGTACCAACACTTGAGATTGGGCCGTCTGGTTGCATAAACTTTATTTCCCCAAAATGCAAGTTTTAATCATTGCACTTTAATTTAGATGTAAAGCACAAACACATCACCTTCCATGTTTATGCATACACTTGTATTCATTTTGCAAGCTGAGAAGACTCAAGCTATAAAGATTTAAGTGAAAAATATCTTCAGGTGAGCTTGTAAAAAGAGAGAGAATCTAAACATAGGTCTTACATTTTTGTTTCTTTACAATATGTTTTAACTTCATCTACCACCTGACTGTTAGAAGACTCAGATGATGGTATTTTCTTGGAGAGATTTTAAAACAGAGATCATGTCTTTCAAGAGGTCTGATGAATGTTGGTATTTGGATAATCTGTTGTGTATTGAGAACGAGTTTATCTGCTGGCTTGTCATACAGCAATAACACTGATTTTTATTTTTTCTTTGGTAATGCCATTTGTGAATAAAAACTTGTAAGAATCTGGATGTTAAGAATGAGAGAAATCAATGAGCTGAAAAATCAAATAATGCTTTCCTCCTAAAAATGTTCTCTTGAGGTATGAGGAATACAAAATTATGACTGAGCAGGTGGCTGGAGTTGCTGTTTTCCTCCTCTTTATGCTATCAGTAAAAAAACCCCACATTCTGTCACTTTTCTCAAAATATTGAGTGTATTGGACATCAGTGATTTCTAAAGAGTGGGAATCTGCTGAACACCAGGTGATAGCCTTTTTATGCTAAAAGAACAGCAAATAAGTATTTGCTTTCATTTTTTCACGCCTTTTTATTATGTGGAAGTTAACTCACATCTATGATCCTATGCATGCTAGTTTTCTTCCTCCAAAAACCTTTCCTTTCTCCTGTTCCAAGTAAGAGGACTGGAGCATGCAGGAGAAACAAGTTATCTTTATCCTCAGCTAGCCTGCTCAATTCAATACAATGTTCTTTGGCTCAACATTACTCTGCTCTAGTCTACGGGTAAAAAAATACCAGGGTGTTGAGTAGCTTCTGAGTTTGTGTATTTTGTTACATCTAGTGATGAATTTGATTTTATTCTTTGTTTATTCTAGCACGATTTAACACCAGAATATTTCATCGGCTGAGCTTGCTGAATTCTCTTCTAGGGCAAGGTGGCTTACCCACAACTAATGAATTATATCTGTGAGGTTCCAGCAAAAGCTGCTGATGCTCAGAGTCCGTTTTGGATTAGCAAACCTTTATTATGTATAGCCTCATGATAGCAAAAAGTCCACCGACCTCGGTAGCCTACAGCTGGCTGCTGGGGGGAAATAATCTGTTTTCACATTTAAACACAGCAGATTTTTTGATAGCCGGTGGAAGCTGAGTGTTCAGTGATGCGTAGTTTAAGAGTTTAAATTTTCTAATGGGTTTCTAGGTAATTGCATACTTTTGCCTGTTAGAAGCAAGTGAATGAGGCAAGAATCAGGGAATGCTGTTCAAAATTGGTTTCTAATTATTAAGCCAGCTACCTCAAAATATACCCACAGCTCTCAGTCTCTTCTAATTTCTGTAACCTTGCATCTACTTTCTTAGTCCCCTCAAGAACATTTAATACCAGCAAAGCTTTTTAGCAGTCACAGCTTGCTGTCTGTATCAGGAGTGCTAAGATCAATACCATGCACTCTACCTCCACAGGAGATTGGCACATTTTGTGCCTACAACTTAGTGTGTCATCATCACTTCTGGTTTGGAAATGGCAAGCATGCAGCACTGAGGGCCTCGGTGAAGGCTTGAACACTTGAAACCAGCAGCAAGTCTGTTGCTGTCCTTGTACTGTGTTTTTGACGATTGTGACGCCTGTTGGGTGGGTTGCTTTAAATGTGTGCTTCCTTTTTTAGCTTTTCATGTGTCAGTCTCTCAGAATTTTGGAGGGGCTTTAAAAACAAAGTGGGATTCAGCAAATGCATAAATGATATTTAGCAACTTTTGGTGTATTAAAAAGGAAGTAAAGTTCTGAAAAGGGAAACGGAGCTTCAGTTTTTCTTCCCCAGCAGTGAAATATTTTAGTCTCCTCGTCCTGTTTGCTTACTTTTACAAATACCATATCAAGTGTCTTGTCACTGTATTGTGAAATACAGTCCATGTGTCTCAGCAACTTATCGATCCATTATCTTTTCGTCTGCAATGATCCAGGTGCCAAAGTCAAATACGTGTAAGTAAAGTCAAGTTCTGGATATAACTGCTTTCAAGATTGGCTATCCAAATGTTTACTGGAATGAGTAGAGCTGAGGATTTAAGTTCCTTGAACAAGAACAGGTTGTAGAGACTCTGCTTTCCCAAGGAGCAAGCACTTTCTCAGGAGCTTAGATTGGATCCATGACGTTTTCCCACGGGTCTTAAAAATGACAATGTTTATGGTGTTAAATAATAAAGTTTTCTATTCCACTAACAAAAATAGCATGATAATTGTATTGTCTGCATATGCTATAGGGAGATAAATTTACTCATTTTTTCGAGTATGATGGATCTCCTTGGTCACAGCTGTTCTGTAGAGGTGTCCTTAGTTGGTAGAAGTGCTTACGTGACTGAGTTTATTGATTTGTGAGACAGTATCTGTACAGGAGCATCTGATAGATGTTGCTCCTCCTCTGGTGATGTTCACCTCTGTGAACCGTGCTGAAAAGATTGATTTTAGCCCTGGCAATAACCTGTTGCCTGTAAATTTAGGTTCCTTACTGATACCTTGCGTAATGTAACAGCATACACATTCCCATCTTAGTCTTTAACCATGGAGCTTGTGTTACTGGAATTACATTTCTGAAATGTCTGCTCACTCATCATTGCATACTGCAGAGATAAGAATAATTCAAACGAATTATTCTTTGTTATTTGATTTCTACCATGATTTGATACCACTTGCCTGGCTTTATTATTACTCCACGTTGGGCTTCTTTTCTAGACTTAGCATCACCTTTCTTTCCAGTTCAGTGCTTACCCAGCACCAGTAAAGTCAGACACTCAGTCTCTTCATTCTCTTCTAATTCTCCTTCTTTGCTGAAGGGGAATGTCTGTTCATTCAGCACTGAAACACAGACCTCTTTGGCTTCTCAAGTCGGTATTGTTTTCTTTGAATACAGAGAATGTGCATTCTAAATTCCTGTGCACTTGCGGGATCATACTTTTTTTTTGCGTGAATAGGTTCATCGGACCACATCTGCTGTGCTTCGTATTTTCTGAGCATCTACCTACCTGTGCACATGCAGAATTGTAATTTATGGGTGTACATCCATAAATATCTGCATGTGTAGAGTTTTTTGAGTGCAAAACAATATCCTATGAATTCCATCTTTTCTTTGCCAGTGCTTTTTCTTTGACCGCTTCTGATCTTGTCACCTTTGGCACTTATTTTTCTCCTGTAAACAACATCCGTGTTTGCCCAAGGGACAGAGACCTTCCATGAATTCAGGTTGTATTTATCAGTGTCCCTGGAGCTGCAGACTTGGTGGTTCTCTGAACCCTAATGCTAAGAGAAGCCTGTGGCTGATGTCCCAGAACAATGGGTGGCCCATTTGAGAAAAGAAGGTGTGGAGGGAGCAGTGTTGGTGCAGTGCCGTGCTCCCCTTGGCATGGCTTTTGCAGCCCCAGTGTCCCTGGAGCTGAAAGCTTTGTGGCTTTCTGAACTCTAACCCTAGCCCTAACATAAGCCTGTGGCTGGTGTCCCAGCCAAATAGATTGTCAATTTATTGTTGTTGTTCTTGAATTTTATGTCTGTCCTTAAAAGGAGGGCTGTGTTTCCATTTACCTCTGAAAGATGCCCATCTTTGATGGAATAGTAAACAAATAACCTCATGTTGGAAACCAGCATTAGATTCTTATCCTAAGAATTTTTCCACCCTGTAAAGCGACAGATTCCCATTTGCTGCTTATCAAAGACAAAGTAAAGCACTGTTCAACTGTGCAGTTGCATATATAAGCATATTTCTTGAAAAAAAAATAGATTTTTTTTTTTTTTTTAGAATATCCTTAGCAATGTCATAGTGACATTGTAATTTCACCAGTTTTGGCAAAAGGATCAATCTTCAGCATCTCTTGGAGCTGGGGGTAGCTGCATTTCAGTTCGCATTAAGTGCAGCTTTGTTTTATTCACCTCTGAGGAAAAAAACCCTGCATTACATCACCAGAACCAATTAGCTCTATATTCTCATTCCATATGTAGACCACCAGTTTTAATCCATTGTTATTAACCCTAATTACTAAATATTTAAAAATCATTATTCTACAGTAAACCCATATTTTTAAAAATGTGGGAGAAGTAGCTTAGCTAAAAACTCTTTTACTTAGGTAAAGATAGGTACACTGAAGGATTTTGACATGCAGTATTTTTCTCCCACCTATAAAATATAGGTATCATTTCTGATTACTACAGTATGTATATTTTATTCCATGTAGCATATAATACAATTACTGGTAAGGGAAGCATTCATTGCAGTTATCTTACTGGGATCACTGTTTACATTTGTGTAGCTTTCAATGTGGGAAGAGCACCATCCATCTAATAGCCTTTTCATTTAGTAAAATGAGGAAATATTATTAAATATTATTTATGATAAAATCTAAATAATTTGCCAGAACAGTGTCACCTTATTGTCAGAAGTAACCTAATTATTTGGAAACGTTTTTGGATAGGAAATATTTTCTGAATTCTGATTTATTCTGGAGGTTTTGGGGTTTTTGTCTTAGGATCCAAGTGCTGGAGCTTTTGCTGTGTTTGTCTATCCAGTATGCCGATGGTGAAGCAGTTCTGCATGCTATGCAGCTGCTGTTAGCTGCCTGTGTGCTAAAAACTACTCTTTGCACTACTCCTTTCTGACTGTGTTCATGTTGCCTGACACTCCAGGTATGGAAAGTTGCAAGAAAAATTCTATAGTTGTCAGCATTGCATAAACAAGTTCAAACAGTGTATCTGCCTTCTCTGTCCGAGGTGTTCTGTCTCGTGGGAAGTAACAAAATAATTTTCAGTAGTTTAAAATGGATGAAAAGCTTTTTTTCCTCTCCAGCCTGCAGGAAATATGCTCTCTTTTCAAGGTAATTGTGATGCTTGTCTGTGTCCCTAAGCATGTGGTCACTCTCAGCTCCACTTCACTTGAAGAACTGTATTTGTCCATTGTAGCAATCATTTTTCTTGGCTGAGAGTGACTTTGCTAAGTGTACTTCACTGAACGTAAATGCAATAAATCCTAAACAAGAGCTGGGAGCCTTTCTGTCTGATCTGTAACTTCTACTAATCTGTTTTGCTGGTGCTTGGAATGTTGTTTTGTTGCAGTGGGTTATCCTTCACGGGAAGAAGTATTCAATTCTGGGTGTAAACTTATGTTTATGAGTTCAGGAAATAGCAGCTGCTGACTTCTTTTGGACTTCATATTTATGGAAAATTTACTTGCCTGTGACACAGACAAATAGAGTCTGGTGCAGCATGTGGTGGCCGTGGCTGCGTGGGTGCACAGCTTCCCATTTAGATTTGCATCTATTCTCTCCAGTAAGAATATATAATTCAGGTAGATTGCATCATTTTATAGATACAAGGCTGAAACAATGCTCGAGATAAATTTCCTTAAGGAAAGAATTGCAGTGTTACAATATCTTTCAGAGAAATTCACTGCTTTGTATTTGCGTGCTTTGGTTTTCATCATACTTCTCTTAAACATGAAAACCTTTTTCTAGACTAGATGCAGGAGATGCTTCTTTTGAAGGGTTGAAACTGTATTCTTAGACACATCTTGCTCAACCAGTGCATTTCACAAAATAGTATCTCAGTGCTTGGACAAGAAAAGCTATGATGACACTAAATATTCAGTTCTGTTAGGTGTGGTTGGCACCCTTAAGGAGCTGTGACTTTAAGATTTTATTATTATTATTATTTCTTTTTCCTTAGAACTTTAAATGAAAGATATCCTATGAAGAAGTTTTAGCCTCTGTAAAAGAGCATTCTGCTTGGTGGAAGGAGCACTATGTTTTGAGCTCTCAGGGAGTCTGATTACCTGCCAATTAAATTAGCTCCTGAATAAAATCACTAGTTTTCTTTCCTCCTGGCAGCTGTTTTGAGGGGTTTTTATTTACAAGATGTATTAATGGACGAGCACAGCAGTCATACTTATCCACACAGTGGATACAGAAGGAAATGGCAGGAGGAGGAAGACTAGGGGTCTTTTCTTCCTTTCAAAGATGAAAAGCTTTATTGGTGTTGGATGGAAAAATAAGTCAATTAAAAAAATCCATTATCATGTTTAAGTATAACTGTATCTGAAAATTATGACTAAGTTATGACAGTTTAATCCTCTCCTTAAAGGAGAAATTTTGTGTGTAAGATTTTGTCTTTTAGCTTTTTACATAAGACATGCCTAGGCTGAAAGGAGATTTTCATTGCTGTTCATCTTTTAGATAGCTTTCCAAAGAAGGCCATGAGTTGGCTGCCAACTAGTGGTATGTGGATTTTTGTTTAGAAGTTCTCTCTGAAACTGAAGTTTTATAGAATTATTTTTAGATAAGCCGATACCTTGCTGAAGAAAACTGGTTTCTAATTATTTCTCCAGCTCAGTTTTGTATTGCCATTGCTTGTCAGCTCTTTTCTGGGGCTGAGTTACTCCAAGAAACCTTCAGTATATTCAAACCCAAATGAGCTCAAGTCCTCCAAGTTGCCATGTGTCCATTGAAGTCTTGATACCCTGAGAACCCAGTTGGATGCAGAATTGAGATCGTGTTTGAAGTGTGTGAATCTTCTCTGACTCGCTATTTCCTTAGAAAGATGTTTGTATTTGAGAGGTTGTATACTGGTGTGTCATCACTTAGATAGTTCTCAAATAGGTATTTAAGATGCCGGATTAGCATGGAGCTTGGGTTTCGAAGATTACAGTTTTCCTGTAAAATCGTGAGCCCAGAAATGGGGAGCTTTGTTTAGGTAAGCAAGGATCTAATAAGTCTCTGAATTGTTGAAAGGTATTGAAGTTGATCTGTGTTTCTGGGAGCTTTTAAATCTAGGGTTGTTGATTAGGGCCAAATTTCAGTATTACAAAGTGATCTGTCCTAGTTTTGGTCATCCTAGAGATGTCAATTGACAGAAATAGATTTACATCTCTAACAAGTATGGACTGCAAAACTGCAAAACTGAATCTTTGCCTGTAATTAAACAAATTCTTCTGTATGTATATAAGAAAAACATATGCTTTAGGATTGCAGTTGACATTATTACTGCAGTGGCCAAAGAAAAAGAGCCACCTCTCTCACACTTTGCTTTCATTCCTTATTTTAAAGAATAAATGTTAATTGTCATTCTGTTGTTGGAGTGTGCTGCAGCTGACAGTGCTTAATTCTGCTCTCCTGTGTTTTCATAGCATAAGCAGTACCTGAATTATTTTGTTGACATCCTCTTTCTATTACATTATTTAAAAATCAATAAAGAAGCCATATTAAATAAGCATATTTTTTAAACTGTGTGCTTTGTTTTTTCCATCATTCTGGCCGGGCTGCCATTTTTTCCTAGGAAAACAAGCAAACAACAAAAATGCTGTATGTCCCTCGTTACTTTAACGTTGGTTAAGGAGTTTATCCAGGAATTTGCTAGGAAGGCTTTCGTGTAGTGTATGGAATTGCTTATACGATACAAGTGAGGTATGTCTAAAGCATTGTGGGTTGGAAAAACATTTTGAACTGTCCTAACAACTGGTTTTTAATAACTCTCCGGAACTATATTGGGAGTGTATGAGAGAGATTTGGTTTCAAACTCTAAAACCCGATTAATATTGTAGCTGACACAGAGCACACTGACAAAAGAAGGGGTTTTTTTCTCCTACGTTTTAATAAAGCTTTTTCTAAATTTTCTTTTAGAGGCCTAGCAGGCAGCCCTGACCCTAAACCGTGACAAATAACATTCAAATGTACTGACAATTCCGTTTTCTCTCATGCCATTTTGATTCCCTCAGCTGGCAACAGAATGGTGTTTCAAAAACATACATCACAATTAAATACTTTGTCTTAGGGCAGTGTGCTTTCAGGAAATTGATTTTTGAGTTAAACTCTGAACATGGTAAATCTGGGAAGCCTTTAAATGCTACTAATTCTATTTATTATCTGTCAGATAGGGAATGGACTTCCATGTTTTGGAATGAAGTCATCCTTTGCATCCTGACTGAAGAAAACCTGGATGTGGTGATTCGAAAGCTTAATAGGAGTCACCCCGGGGCAGATCTTTCAAACTGGTTCTTATGATGGTTTATCCCTGAGACATGCCAGATGGAAAAATGGTTTCTCTCTTTGTCTTCTTGATCCATAGGAATGGACTAAAAGGAGGAGCATGAAGCCACCCTTTCCATTCTATCTAGAAATAGCACAGAACATTACTGTTTGTTTTGACAGCAGATTTGTGTCTTTAACTCTGCATGGGGCTGCAAACACCTACCCAGCCTCTCCCTGCCAACTGACAGTGTTTCATGTCAGATGGGAACTGGCATTTTTTGACCTTATTTTATTCTGTTTATTATACCAAATATATTACGAAAATTGAGTGAGAGCGGAAAGAAGGTAAAGCCTGTTCAGTTGATTTTCTGCCTTTTATATATTTTTGTTGTCATTGAATTTTTTTATTTTTATTTTTTTCTAATTGCCAGCTGCATTTGCTAACCATCCTACAGGCTTTCATCAATTTCTGGAGGATTTAATTAATTAATTAGGAAGAAACTTTCTTTAGTGGTATTTTATTGACTCTAAAAAAGTTCTCTGAAACTATCCAGTTTGGTTTTTATTGAATGTCACAAAGTCTCAGGCTTGTCAGTTTTTGTGGTGCAGTCACCACGTCTCTACTTAAGTGAGTGTAAGTAAATGTTCTGGTGAGTTCTGGTTTTCTGTGTGCTGTTCTTCATATGCTGCCTTGTGTACCAGGGTAAATTAAAGGTGTTTAGTCAATGGTCCACGTGATTCTGGAAGTTGTAGTGAACAAAAGACTTTATGCAAAGGAACTATTTTAAAGGTATTGGAAGAGGTCATTGTAGATAAGGGTGTGGGAAGAAGGAGTAATAGAGGTACCCGGTGTGATCAGCAGGATTCCCAAACAGGAATTTCAGATGTTAGTCTGAACCTTTGTAGGTGGTGGATGGACCTTGAAGGTCCAGAGATGGCTTAGGTGAAGGAGCAGGGTCAGTGTGCACTGGAGACTGTGAAATCCCAAGTTCGTTGCTTGGTGGCTATCAGCCAATGCTTTGGATTATCAATCCAAAGCATTAAAGCTTTGTACATTAATTGTTCTACAATTATTTGAATATAAATGCTGCCGTGGAGAGGAATACCAGCAAAGTGACTAAACTAGATTAAACCCAAGTCCAGTCATTGAGTTTAAATCTTACTACATTTCTGGTGTAAAGTTATTTATTACTTTTTGTCCATTCGTACATCTTGTTCCTAATTACAGCCAGCTATTAAGATTAATGCTTACCTTGACCAAGCAGCTTTTGCCAGGTTTACCTTTTGTTTTGTCTGCTTGATGGATGTGCTGAAAGGAGCAGGCTTACAGTATTCCCCCTCAGAAACGGGGAAGATTGATCAACTGTAATGATAAGAATAGCAGCATCATTTTGGCTTTACCATGGGGTAAAAGTCTATCAAAATGATACAGTTAAACAGAAGTGAAAATCGATTAGTCAGTGGCTGTAGTTTTTCCTGTAGGGACTTAGTTAACTTTTTACCACCTGATGAAATTTCTCTTTCATACAGATGTACAAAATGGAAAAATATGCACTCTTTTTTTTTTTTTTTTTCTTTCCTTCAGTTGACTGAAAGAGGTGCTATGGTCTTTTAGCACTAACTTCTTGGTTTATTTCATTAACAGACTGTTAGTTCTGTTCCTAAAGTGGAGAATATTTCCAGTCATCTCAGTGCAATAAACACATATTGAAGCTCAGTGACCTAGACCACAAGTTTAATTAAGGGAGTTTTAAAATCGACCCCAGGGTAGAAGCAAAAAAAGGAGGAAGCTGTCAGAGTGCTTTTTGAATCTTAGGCATGTGAAATTTGATGTTTCCTTACTTCTGTAGGCTTTGCACATGGAGAGAGGTCTACCTTTCCTCCTCTCTTGTGAACAGATATATCCTGGGTACAGGACAATGGTTTGTTCAGCTAGGCAATATTTGGCTTTGATTACAATTCTGCTGTTCGGCTGTTCTTCTAGCTGAGAGACACCTTGATCTTTAATTAGGAACAAACAAAACCCAACCAATCAACCAAAAATGAATGGCTACCATTACATAATTGCATTAGAGAATGATATACAGGCATAGATCTCCACCCACACACCCCTTCTGGTTCTAAATGTTGTTATTGGGAGGACTGTAAGACTGAATAATCCAAAATCACAGATCATCTCTATCATCTTGAAAAGCTGCAGCATTAACCCCATTGCTTATAAATTGTAATCAGGGGATGTTTGGTTTTCATGCTGATTCACCTGGGGAGCGCTCTGGTGACAGCAACCGGTTTTGTTTAGAGTTTGACATGGTGCTTTTTGGGAGCATGGGGAGGGAGGGTGTGAAGTTCCTGTATCAGAAAGGCAAGCGACCCCCCTGCAGACAGACACTCTGACACCGGCATAGAGAAGTCTGCGCTACAAAAAATCCCGCTACCTGTGCAAGGGAGTTTGGAGAGGAGGGGTGTTACCGGTGGTGGTGTGTGCTGCACATCAGCCTTGTGCATGGACTGAGAGACTCAGGATGCTCCAGGCAAAGGTATTCTGCAAGGTGGCCCTGCAGAAAGCAGCAAGGGCCAGTTGCTTTTAACACTTCATATTATAACATATGTGGCATAGCAGGTCAGGAACTCTTAGCTCCTAAGAAGACTTATTGGTCCTTGTTGTATACAGAGTAGCACAGGAGGTTACTCTCTGCTGCCCAGGTAGTCGTCCTCCCATCTTCTGTTGGAAGGGTGGATGCTCCCAAAATCTTGCACTTGTCCTTACTGATCTAATATCTCATCTAATTAATGTTGTTTATTTGTTTTAAAATATTTTGTATTCTTCTGTTGGATCATAAAACATTTGCTCCCCTAAAACTTGACATTCCCTGCAAATTTAATGAGTTAATAATTTAATTTAATTTAATGAAAGCCCTTAATAACATGTTGTCTTATTTGATAAGGAACCATTTTCAATGAGTTTTTGGGTATGTTTCCCACAATCCATACATAAAAGAATTTCTTAATTAATTAATTACCCACCTCATATTTTAAAGGTGCTTCCCTACACATACCAAGAACACGTTGGGAGGCTGTTCTCAGCTGTGTCCCTTTAAAAAAAATACAATCTTATGCTATGCTTTATATGCAAATAAAGCTTTTTCTAATTTGAGCACTTTTTTATTTCCTTGTAATACTTCGTATGAAAAGTCTGTCTTTGTACTGTAGTGGGGATGCTCAAGTAACAGAGTTGTTTCCTGAAATACAGGCAAATAAGAAGTCCTGCAGTAGTATTATCTGTTAAATGGGAAGCTCTGTAATTGTTGGCTTGTTGAGAAACTTGTGTTTCATTTACTCCACTATTCTATAAATATTCTGTAAATATTACATAATGTATAAAACTGAAATAACAAAGTAATAAACTACTAAAAAAAGTGAATTCAGAAAATACTCTGAAACAGGCTTCTAAGAATTTATTTCAGCTACTATCCTCTCAACAAATATTATTAAAAAAAGCCTAATCTCCATTGTTCCTTTTTCTTGTCCTTTGCTTTTTTGCCGAAGCTAAATGTGCCAGACATTGTAATGAATTCATTATCCGTAGATGTCAGAATTGGCTTTGGCGCTTCACATTTGCTAACAGGTAATGAGCTAGAACATTTGACAATCTCTGCAGATTTCTTACTGGGAAGGCAGTTTCTTTAATTTGAGCAGGTGACCTGAGTACAGAGTCCATTTGAATAACCACAGAATGGGTGCAGTGGGTATTTAGCAAAAATAGCTTCTTAGCGTATTTCCTTTTCCTTCTTTTGACAAAAATATCTGACATTTTATTTTGCAATTACTTTGAGCCAAGAATACTTTTGTCAAGGGCGGTGTTTCACTAACAGAAAACCCTAAATAATCTTGACACTAAAATGTAGGAATATGAATTTTTCATGTGGAATATCTTCACTGATAAGTTGTGTAATGTTCAACCAAAAATATACCACAAATGAGTTGCCTATTGAATTGGAATAGGAAAGGCAAACTCTAGAGCATAGGGATCAGATCTGGTGCGTGACGCTGTATTTGGAGGTTAATTCTATAGGCAAAGCAGACTAATTTATTTGCATCTTTCCCAGGCATTACTTCCCTCAACTTTCACCTACAGTCATCTTCATTCTTTTCTATTTGTTTTTGATTGTTTATGAGAGCATAAGAATTTTAATTTCATGCTTCCATCTATCCAATTTTATCCCGTTGAGATTAAATACAATTCTATAAATAGCAGTGAAAATATCTGGAATCCTATTTTATACTTGAAGGGTCAAAACTTGGTGTGCGTCTGGATTGCAGATTGCAGTGATGATAAACGTGGCCATAGGTTAATTTGTTGAGTGCTGACAACATAATATAAAACAGGAAGACATGGTCCATGTTGCAAAACAGCTTGTAAGGGTTAATTGCTGCCTCTGGCTTAGCAGGAATGAAGACGGAGAGAAAAAAAAACCAACCCTACCATTCACAGTTTGTAGTTAAAACTCTCCTTGGGTGGTATATGTCAGGATTTTGTACCAGTGTTTGGGTAACACAAAGAGAAGTAGAGGAAAAAAAGGAAGAACTGGAAGGAAAACACCCTAACAAAACCACAAGCACCTGAAAGATTGTTCCAAACTCCGTAGGCTATTTGCCCTATGCCCAAAGGCTGTGATACTCCTTATATGGCCTTGTCCTTCTTGCAGGTTTTAACTAGCAGTGCAAAACAATGCAAGCAAGTCAATATCATTTATTTTCCGTGCTGTATAAATGCTTGGACCAGAGGTGCCATCCTCTCCGTATGAACCTCCAAGCTTAGTTGTCCCAAAAGAGGAGGGTGGGGGAAAGGAGAGTCTGTCTTTGCTATCCATGTACAAGCTTACAACTTCTGCTAAATGAGCAAGTACATTGTAAAGTAAACCTGAAAGTCATTGAAGACATCTAGTTTGTCTTCCTTTAATTAGTTCCTCTATTAGTGGAGTACTAATGCAGAAAATGACGGAAGAGGATCTAATTCACTAACACCAGCCTGAAAGTTCTGTTTGAAGACAGCTTGCTAAAGGCATCTCCTTATAAGCAGGCATATTTTAAGGCTGATGAAATGTGTCTTAAACTGGAAGAAAGAAAAATAAATATAAAAAAATCCATAAAGTTACAATTTTAAATCCAGTAAACTAAATCTCCGTCTTTTATTCAACTTTTTCCTCACATTTCTTTAACATATAATAAGTTGGGTTTTTTTCTCCTCAAAATTTTGAGTTGTCTTTATGCTCTCTCTGCTGACTCCTAAAGGTTTATTTGCACCCAGCAGCTAATTCTAAGGTTTCCAGTTCACCCCCATTCTTGCCCACATAATAAAGCTGTGCAGATATCCATGGTCAGGACAAAGTTCAAGAGGAACAAAACCTTTTGTACTGTCATCTACTGTCCTGAATTTTCTCATTTTTCTTTCTTTCTAGAACTGTCCATTTTTATCCATTTATTCTTCATTTCAAAATTTCCAGGGTATGCTGGAACAACAGATGACATTTCTGTTCATTTAACAGAACCTAGTATTACATGTGCTGGGTGGAATGCCAGAATTAAACTCCACCTCACTCAAGCAATTTGCTTTAGCAAACCTTAATATACAAATGAAGGCTGCAGTAGGGACAGATGCTAACTAACCATCATCTGCTCAAAACTTAATGGGTAAACTGAAACAAACATTGCTAGATGTATGTTTTTCTATCCCTAACTCTGCCTTGCGGTTCTGAACAAACAGGGACTCGAGTAAAACACTGAACTTCATCAGAGTGTTAATAATCACTTGATAAGAGAACTGAAACTTTCTACATTTCAGCAAAGAAAAAAACAACAAAGAAATCAATGAGAAAGTAATTGTGGTCAAAATGAGCTGTGTAGAAAATAACTTTCCTATGCATTTAGCTGTGGTTTGCTTTTGTTTGTTTTGTGGGTTTGGTTTTTATGTTTATAACTGTGTCTCTGTGGTATTTTTTTCAGATCTGAATTTCTCACTACTTGAAAAGAAAAAAAAAATTATTTCTTTTTTTTAGATTGTGGTTTAGCAGGCACATTTCTTCTGAGAACATAGTGTTTCCTGCATTGTGGTGAGGTGCTATCACAAGTAAAATAATAAAAGGGATGCTGTCAATTTTATTGTGCTCTTGAGCGTACGGTGCCAAAGTATTACCAGTAAGGCAGGCATCTAAATGTGCCTTTCTCCACATAACCTTTGCAAATTTTCTTGTTCAGAAATACGACTTGTGATTCCCTAATGTCCCTGATGGTGTTGAGATGATGAAATTATATTCTTTTCACTGAGATGTCTGATCTAGTTGAGGATGTTCCTGCTTCCTGGGGGGAGCTTTGGAGGTCACTTCCAACCCAGGGCATTCTATTCTATTCTATTCTATTCTATTCTATTCTATTCTATTCTATTCTATTCTATTCTATTCATTCTATTCTATTCATTCTATTCTATTCTATTCATTCTATTCTATTCATTCTATTCTATTCATTCTATTCTATTCATTCTATTCTATTCATTCTATTCTATTCATTCTAT
>JANHFX010012438.1:0-12538 GCA_027560015.1 Chloroceryle amazona
TATTTCAACTTATATTTCTCTTTTTTTATCACTTTCAGATCATGAGATCAGCTTTAAAAATTAAAAATAACTTAAAGGTGATAATATTTATTTGTTTGTTTCACAAAAATAACAACGACCCTTTTCTCCTTCTTATAATAAACCACTCCTTTTCCGTAAGCCGACATCTGATGTCAATGAACCGACCCATCTCACTCCATAAGAAAGCAAAGGACCATCCTGTAGAAATATGCAACTTGCTGCAGGTTTCTTTCTCTTCCTGCTGCGTATTTGGCGTATCAAAGCTACACTGCGAAGGGACGTTACTAACTGAAGCTTAGTGTAAAGAAACTCCGGAGCTTCCTGAGTGCACCAGTACTGGTTTTGCATCTGTTCTGCTGATCTGACAGTGTTGGGGCACACTCACATATTCTTCACCCCTGCAGCACAACCAATGACCCTTACACCTGAAGTTAAAAGAAAAATCTTGGAAATGGAGAAAAAAGTCTCCCTCGGGGACTCTCCCTCTGTCCACATTTTATATTCTTCACAGCAATCAGCTCACTAAATGGTGGCATTTCCATCAGTCATTTCTAAATAATCCCAGATAGCAAATGGCCAGACCTGTGGTCATCTTCTTGTCCCCAAGTTCCCAGCACCCAGGGTCTACAGACAAGGATCCAAGTCAGCTTTTCACTGATGTCAGAAAAGATAAAAAAAACCCAAAACAAACCACCTCCAAAATTTCACACAATGGTGCATTTCCAGCTTTGTTCTCCAGATTCAAGCAATACAAATAATATTCCATGTCTAAACCTTGCAAAGCCAAGTGCTTCCAGGCTACCACAGAAACTAATGGAGTTGGAGAGTGCTCATCACCTTTCAGGATCTGTTCCTCTGATGCTCACATGACTGAAGATCTGTGGTTTTACCACAGCTCTATTTCACTCAGTTGTGTTTTCTATATGCTGAAATCAGTGGCTGATCTAGTAACTGTAGAGCTGATTTGAACTAAGCATGTGTTCTATATGCTGTAATACAAGGCTGTTCCCATAGAGTTTATTGAATTTCCTTTGGAAGTCCATCAGAAGGTGAGATTAATGCTGAATAAAGGAAGAAAAAACATTACCTTAAGACTAAATATATAATTCACACAAATTCAGCCCTGTTACCCCTGTGTTTGTTTTCCTTTCCCCCCAGATATAATTATAACTCAAGGAGAGACCTTGTAATTGTAAACTCAGGAGAGACCTTCTTGCTCTCTACAATTACCTGAAAGGAGATTGGAGCGAGGTGGGGGTCGGACTCTTCTCCCAAGGTAACAAGTGATAGGACAAGAGGGAATGGCCCCAAGTTGCACCAGGAGAGGTTTGGGTTGTACATGAGGAACAATTCCTTCCCCAAAAGAATCGTCAGGCCCTGGACCAGGCTGCCCAAGGAAGTGGTGGAGTCCACATCCTTGGAGGGGTTTCAAAGCCATGGAGGTGTGGTGCTGAGGGACCTGGTTTAGTGGTAACCCAGCAGTGCTGGGTTAGCAGTAGAACTTGATGATCTTAAATCTCTTTTCCAACCAGAAAGGTTTTATGATTCTGTGACTGATGCTATGATTCTATGATATATGCTGGAACATGTCTGTTTATGATAATGGAGAAGCCATTTATTGGATGGCTTGTCACTGTCTCCTGCCGAATTTACTTAGGTCAGTTGGAAAAGTCTGGCTGTACTGGGTACCAGGGTACAAATCACTCCTCAGTACTACCTGTGTTCATAAACACTCTGCAGAGGCTTCCAGCAAAGTTTGGAACTGCCGCAGGTGCAGTGCTGTTTCTAGATACAATCACCCGTGATCTATTTTACCTCTTGTTGGCCACGTACTGCTTTAGATTTTGACCACTCTCCTCACTGATTTTTCTACGGCTTTCATTACAGACACTGGCTGTTTGCATTTGGCAGTACCCTGTTTTATCAACAGTGCCCTGGCAGGTGAATGTTTCAGTCCCAGACAGCCTCTCTGGAACGAGGTAAGTCCTACAGGCCTCACCAGCACAGGAGGACGGCAGCGTACAGCAGTTCAACGCTTTGCCCCGGGTCATAAGGGAAATCTGTGGCAAAGGAGGCAATGGAACCCAGACTTTCCCAGGCTCGCTTTGACCATAAGTAGTTGTGAGAATTATTACAATGATTGAATTTTTTTAACCCTCCTCTTCCCCAGAAATATGCCATGATGCTGTATGAGGCCCTCTCTGCTTTCCCTGGGTTACCATCTTGAAGTTTTAAGGTTATTCTCTTTGAATGGAGTTCAGCAACTGTTTTGTTGTTGGTGCTTTTCTAGGAGAGAGTGACTTTTCTTCCTTCTCATGGCTGTTTCCTTTAATCTGAAAAGAAGTCACTTTAGACAGAACGAACATGTTTTTCTACCTCTGAGTGCTGAACATAACATCCTGACTTGTGCAAAAAGCCTGTTTCAATTACAAGGAACTTTCTTCTGTCCTGTTAAACTTAAACCTGTGTGAAATCCATACATACTCGGGGACAGAACAAGAGAACAAAATTGAATGCTTAAATAAGCTTAAGGGACACAGACAAGTCATATTAAACTCAAAATATACAAGCAAAATAGTTGTTGTATGCGGTGGTTTTTTGTTGGTTTCTTTGTTTTTTCTTTCTTTTCTTTTCCTTTTTATTCTGACTGACCCTCAAATTTTGTAGTCCACTGTACTTCAAGAAGTGAACACAACTGCTGCAGTTTGAGTGAAACCTAGTTCACTCTTTTCATGATGCTCTTTAATGGAAAGCAAACTCTGCACTCAGACCTCCACCCTCTTCACAGCATTTCCTACCCCATCCAAGGGACACCATGCAGTATAGAAAACATCTCTCCCCTCTGGTTACAGAGGTGTTCTGGGTTTAGACAAAGCCTTTGGAGGCTGCTGGAAAATTTGGAAGGCCATTTGAGAGGCACATAAGAACAACTGATGTGCCATTTATGCAGGGAAAAGCTGCTTATCTCTTTTGGAAAACATGGGCCTAAGGAGATTAAGGCAGAGAGAACAATTGTGATCCAGAAGCTTGGGATCAGAGCAGATGACCCTGGGGCCATTTCAAACACCAGCTGTAATCCAAATCTTGCCTCACCTTGATCAGACTCGGCAACACAACCTAAAATCCCACATGCTGAATGCCTTTGTCCTTTCCCTCGTCGCAAGTGACATTTACTTTCTGCATTTCCTTCCAAGAAGGCTGTGCTCATCAGAGGCTTGATTAATATATAATGAGCTATCCTTGCTTGCTTGCCTTCTAATAAATGTGCTTTTACATCAGGACCCGCATTTACAGTCAGACATTGCTAATTTCCTTCCCTGTCTTCCCACTCTTCAACACACAAAAGTCTTCTGGGACTAGATGGGGAACTAGATCAACTGATGGAAAGCTGGGGTCAGCAGAACAGGCTGAAGCCCAGAATGAGGTACCTGTTGATGCTGGAGCCATGAGAAAACAGATCAGACTTCACTTTGATTTGTTTATTTGGAACATGGTGTGAAGAAACAATCCCCATGTCAAGGGATACACAAATCTTTCACATACCTTTGTCAGGCATAGGCTTAGTTTCCTGTACCATTGTGTAGGCAGATGGGTACACTCATGCCTGGATGCTTTGTTCCAAGCACCAAGCCAGTTTTTTTTGCAACTCCTCCAGACTTTATCACTGACTCCAAAGCAACTCTGCCAGAGAAAGCCCGGGAGCTTGCAAAAGGATTGGTGAAATGAGAAGAAGGTTCTCCAGGGATGTTAAAACTCACAAAATCAGCAATTTCACAGGAGTGTAGGAATGACTTGAAATAATTGGAAGAGACTGACAACATCCCACTCAATACAGTTACACATTTTTCCCCTGAATCTTCTTTCTTTTTGCTTTGTGAGCTGATGTGCTTCAAGCTGCATGGAAAACTCTTGGAAGTCACCGTGCCTTTCCTGGTGCCACTAAAATATTTGGTCTACTGGCACAACTGTAACATTTTTAGATGCATGACAAAGTGTGGAAGCCAGTCAATGATGTCAAACACTGCACATTGTAAATGGTTTGGGGCAGAGACCCTCTTTCTGCTCTGCCTTCCTTGAAGCTCTGCTGAAGGAGGGCATAGGCACGACAGAAATGCATATAATAACTTGTGATTTTAATAACAAATAACTTGTCTCTTGGATTCACTGCCTTCCCCCAGGACGCCTCAGAGCCTGTGCAATGTTGGGCCGTGATCTGTTGGTCGGTCACTGATGGAGATGTTGATTAAAACAGAAGAGCAGGAGCCTGTGTCTTCAGAGTAGATATATTTTTGGTCCATCCTTTTGTAGCATAAACTTGATCATGCTGCACAGCTAGGTTAAAAAATAAATACATAATGAAGCCACAATCTGCAGACAAATGGCCTTGTGGTAGCAATGGTCCCACATGTGCATGTGAGCATAACCTTGTCTTCGGGAAAATATGTTCATATTGGCATATAAGCCCCACTCAACTGGGAGGTGATGGTGAATTTAGTCCTAGGCTTGTGCACCTTCCCAGTCTTCCAGTCTGGATGTCTGTCCCTCAACACAGATTTACACAAATCCATGGAGACCAAATTCACCAATGCATATTGAAAGGGTATCTGCATGTAATTTCCAGCACAGAAAGGGTGAAGCCTTCTGGCTACAGATAGCTGAGATCTCACACAGCCACTCTTATGCAGAATGAGAAATGATTTGCTCTAGCATTTACTTGTGAAGGACTGTCTTTTAAAAGGAATGGCTAATCACCGAACCAGATGATAACACAAACCGTAAGAAATCTTAAGCAAGCACAACAATATGCCACAAAACTGTGTTAGTTCAGTTTTGGCTTTTTAGCAATTTCCATGAGAATTTGAGACAGATTTTTTTACTGATGTTCAGTGTCTTTCTTCATCAGAATATTGCATATCTGCAAAGAGGAATCTTTCTTACCTTTTGAGTCAGATACTTTTAAGCTAAATATAACTGTGAAACACATACAGAGTATTGACTAGCCAGTGGAAATGTCTCCAGTGAAGAAAAACACAGAGAAAATGCCAAGCTAGTTAGTGGCGAGCTGTTTTAAACACATGCTGCTAAGGCCACAGCTGGTTCCTTCTCTCAGGCTGAAAGGACCAGCAGCACCCAAGACAGGGATGGTTGGAAGAGTCTCTTATATAGTATGACCCTGTACCAAAAAGTTTACAGACACTGTGGCAGCTGCATAATTAGCTAGTGTGAAAAAGAACTAGGATTCTGGTAACAGTTTGTCTTCTGGTCCTAACCACCTCTATCTGCTTGTTCAGAGAAAAGAAACACAAAAATAGAAATGAAAAAAAAAAAAAAAAAGCAGCACATCAGACTAAGCCAGTTACGTCTCCTGCCCACAGGGAAGGAGGAAAAAGAGATTGTTAGTTCTCTTAAACTCCCTTGTTATTCTCACTGGGGGGATATATGCATAGATGCTGTGGTGGAGCCTCTTTTTAGTTAAGTAAAGATGTTGTTTGTCAGGCACAATAGCACAGACAAATGAAGTTGCAGAAGGTGCTGCCGTACCACCGCGGGCACCATTCCAGAAGAAGTGCGTTCAGCCTGCTAAACTACTCTGCTTCATATCACAACCCAGACTCCAGTGCTAGCTGGATCTGATGTATTTGCGGCATAGATTTCAACAAAGTCAATTCCAAATATTCCTTCTCCCAAAGGACAGAATAGAAAGGTATTGTCCAAAAGACATGTCTGAATGCATTTGAAGGATGTCTGCCTTACATCATTCCTAGCTCTAACAGAAAGCAAAGTCCACACCTCCTGCTCAGCTGTCTTTATTGGTGCTGGGCTGGCTTTGCATAGATGAGCAGAGTGGAACGGGTTCCTCTGAGGTTCAGTTCAATCTAAAAGGCTGTCAGTCTATGGTCATGATGTAGTAGAAGCCCAAGAAATGGTTCACTCTGTCTCTACGAGGCTCACAGGATAGGACCTGTTTGCCTGACAGTGAATGGAACTCTTCCAACATCAGGATTATCTCTGTCTAATGCATGTTAGCCATGACCTGGTTGTTGCAGCCCAGGAGCAGCTAAGATTGGAAATCATCTGCAGTGCATCAAGCCAGGTACAGGGCATTGTGATCCCTCAGCTGAGACAAGCTCAGCAGTAGCTGCTCCTCACTTGTCTGGAAGACCAGTTTCCCTCTGGCTTCCCTGGAAGAGCAGCCTCTCATGGTCTCCACTACAGATTTGGGGGCAACAACAACATTGGAGACCAGCTTTCAGCGGTGCTGAACACTCACTCCATCATCAACATCTTCTAGGTCTGAGAGAAGCAGAGATATATTAAGGTGGGAGCAGTAAGCGAAATGTAACACTCAAGGTGAAGATTTTGTAAGAAGAGGATGACTGAGAAAGGCACGGAGTTGGGGTTTCATTCATTCATACCAAGTATGGAAAACACAGTGAGCACCACTAATCCCCATCTGCTTAAATCTGTCCTATTATTATTATTGCTTTATTGTTATTTCTCTTATGTATGTTACTTATTGTCAATTATATTCAAATGTTATCTGGAGATCTAGAGCAATTTCTGGACCCCTCTAGGCGTAGATAGCTACTCGCTATTTGCTAAACTGAGAGGTGGGAATAACTGGCTTTTCATTTTGCTGCCAATTCTGTGAGGTAGGCAAATAAAGAAATAAGTTTGAGGCAGATCTGAAATGAAACTAAACAAAAAAAAAAAAAAGAAAAAAGAAAAAAGAAAAGATTGGCTAACTGAAAATGGAAAACAAACAAACAGACTAACAAACCCAGAATATCTGAGTTTAAATGAATGTTGTCTTCCACCCACAATCAATTTCTTCATGTTGCTTTAAAGCTTTATAATGTGTTTCCTCAGCACAGTAGAAAAAAATTCTAAATGGAACAACAGTTCAAATTAAAAGAAAAATAAAAATATAAGGGAAGTGTCTTTTTTTTTTAGGAGAAAATGGTTTGGTTTTGTTTGGTTTTCTGCAGATGAAAAAATAAATCACATGGAGTTTCTGTCAGTTTGGAATTTACCTTTGCCAACAAAATTCTTTCAGCCGGAAGTTTTTGACTGGATTATAGCAAGTCTCAGAATAAGCAGCTGTGTCTGAGGAGCTGGAAATGCAGACCTGTACTTCAGACTAACAATCCCCTTATCCTAGTCATGATTCTAAATTTTGTAGTCACTAGCAGATCAATGCAGCATGTAATAAAGAAACCACTTACTCTGAAATTGCCTAAAATCAGAGAAAAATAACTTTGGGTGTGTTGCAAGATGCACCCAGTCATAAATTCAGTGCTAACTTCTACACCTTAACAAATACTGTATGTTTCTGTAATTGTCAGACACATTGTAACTTTAGGGGTATGCATTATTCCAGTGTGAATCTGTGAATCCCACAGTGTTCATTAATAATGTAGGTTATTAAGTATTCAAGAATCTCTAATAGAGGAGTCATTGTCTGAACTAGGAAATTAATCTTGTCAGAACTCTACTTTTAAACTTTCAGTGGAAGGGTACTGATAACGCCTTTCTCACAAACATCTGTTCCATGAGGGGCACTGGAGGATAGGAAACTTTCATGTCAACCACCAAGTGGTAACCCATGACAGTAAGAGAAAGCTTTGATTTTTCTTATGCATAGAAAAATTCAGAACAATCTACCAACTATGGAATTCTTTGCCAAGCTTCAAATATCTGAAAATCTAGGTACTTCATGAAAACTACTCACCAGGGGATCCTCTCTGGTCAATGGGAAGAAGCTGATCGCTCCCATTCCACCTACCCTCTTGGCGTGGATAGGGTCACCATCAAGAAGAGCTGAGCTCTCTCTGTTGCTCTCAAAACAGCACAGAAGGCCACAGCCCTCATCTCCTTATTCAGGTATTTCCCATTAAATCCTTTCATGGTCTTTCATGGTCTTCAGGGATCTTCACTAGTCCAGGAAAACAGGGACAAAAAAATGATGCAGTTACCTGTAGATCATGTTATCACCATTGTTGCCCAAAGGCTAATAAAAGACCAGGACAAATCACTGTGATGATTTTACCATTTCTGCCTACAGCCACCATCTGTGTGTTTGTGACCCACTGTGACACCAACTGGTATCAATAAAAAAAAAAAAGAAAACGAATAAAAAAAAGGGAATAAAATATCAGGTCCCAGAGTTTTGCTACTGAGAGTTCACATTCCTCCAGACAATAAATACACACAAAATTCCGCTGGTGTTAGCAAGTGACAGGCTCAGGGAAGAGGATCAGCCTCTCCCAAGCACTAATTGAAACTAGACAGGTTACTGCTGCTATCACAGCAGCTCTGTTATTGATTTTCTAATGGGAATGCTTGTCTCCTGAGCAAGGCTTTTGTAGAGATAATAAGGTTGCTTAAAAAAATCCCAAAATAAAAAATAATAATTGCTTCTCTCAGCCCTCATTTTATTTCACATTCAAAATCCAATTGCAGATCTTTCTGATAGCTAATAATTTAACGGTCATTTATGTACAGTTTAGGGTCCATTGTTAGCAACTTCGGAGCGAATAAGCCAATTAGACCTTGCATTCATGTAAAACAAATATATATCAAAGCAATTAAATGTGCAGTTTAATCGCTCCCAAACTATGAAGAAGACAGTTGCCTGAAGGTCCCAGCTCTTTTTGTGCCTCCTGCTTCCAGCTCCTGACATCGATGTATCAAGAGCCATTTGCTGTGTGCTTTTGGAAGTGCTTATTTAGCATGGCAGGATACACAAGTGAATTATTGTCCTCAGTATTTCCCAAGTGGGGAGGCTGCAGCCCTGAGGGGAGAGAGGTCCCAGCAAGATAGTGAAGGTGGTAGCAAGGCAGGGAGTATTTTTAATTTCCCCTCATTGCCCACATGCACTTCTGCCCCACAAGGTTTGGTGTTCCCTCCCAGCCTTCTCCCACACAGATGATTTACTGCTGCTAAGCACTGCTAAGGACTGGCATGTTTATACACTGACAGGCAGAGGAGGGGAGACTACAGGATATTTGGATTTTGAATCAGCAGTTGCTACTCTGAGAAATGAGGGAGTGATCTCATCCAGCCTCTGGCAGAGACCCTGAAGGGACATAAGTCCTGCTTCTTGCTGACACAGGGGTGAGCTGGGTAAAGATGGGGTCCTTCTATCCAGGGCTACTCACGAACCAGGAAGACCACTGTCCTCCTGGCAAACCCAGGGCCAGGAGACAGGTCTGCATTACTTGGCACTGATTGTTTCTGAAATTTCCTCTAGCATGTAGCCACCCTCAGTTTAATGCTTCCTCTGCTGCACCCTGGGCACCCATTTCCATTCTCATTATGTAGCCAGAGGAATTGATCTGGGTCAGCATTATAACAACCCTTCAAGCAAGGGTAGGTAGTTACCCTGACTGCCTGCTGATGTCTTATCTCCTAGTTGAATGTGCGCCAGCTCTAAGGGTTTAATAATTTCTTTTATTGCTCTGGTATCACGAATCCTCAGGCCATTTTGGTCTCTCTCAGCCGCCACTCCTGGGCTGATCCCAAAGCTTCCCAGGAGTTTCCAGTATTGCACAGTTGCTTTGGAAAATAACAATCAAAAACATTTCCCAAACCATTGCAAAAGCCTTTTCTGTTTCCCACTTTCATCTTGGTCACCATTCAGCCCCAGGTGTCTCCTCATCTTCATTGCTAGAAACTCTCTCCTTTGGCTGTCCACAACCTGCTTAGATACATCTGCAGGCTGAGGAGCAAAATATTTTTAAAAAACAAACACAGAGAAAATTGCAATATTCCTGGAGAGAAGCATCCATGAAGAGTTGCCTCTGCATGTGTGGGTGAAGCCATGGTTTATATCAGAGGAAAACCAACATATTCAACAAAGAGCATCCAGTTTTATAGCAAGAACACCTCATTCCATGACTTGTGTCATGTAGTAGCCATGACTGGCTGTTATTCTGCACAGGGCAGGGAGATGAAATCACCTCCCTTACCAGATAAGACATGACCTTTGAAGAGCTTCTGTGGTCAGAATATGCACCACTTGCGTTGCAGCAAACACAAATTCAGATTAGGGTGTTGTGATGGGTCATTTAGTGTAGGGTTTACCTCACTTGTGGTTTCTCTTTAGGTATCTCGTTACAGCTGGACTCTAGTGGACAAAGAAAAGGTGAAATTCCCAGAGGATGATTTGTTTGATGTTGTAGACACGACACTTGTTGTTAGAGGAGTCTTCATGCTCAGGTGGTTAAATTGTGGGAGAAGCAGCCTGTACTCTGCCACAGACCAGAAAGTGGCACTCTGAAGGAAGATCTCAGATCCCTGGATATTTAAATGGGGCCATTTAAAGAACAAGGACAGACAAATAAGAGCCTTTAGAGACAAAATTATAACAAAATTGCAAAATTGTACCTCTTTGTCTTTTTTTTTTTTTTTTGAATGTAGAAACCAAGGACACTGGGAAATTTTCTGGGGCATGGTTCACTGATGGTCTTCTCCTATTCAGCCTTAGAAAGTGTTGGGGTTTTTTTGATCCCTGCGTGTCTGTGTACAGGTGTGTGCAGTTGCAAATACTGCAGCCAGATCCTCCTTAGACACATTTCTGTTCTTCAGCTCTAATTCCTCTCCCAGATGAAGCTAAGCCCTGCAACACTTCTGTTTTTACCGATGGCATCTGCCCAGCTTCACTCAGGATGTTAAACCCAGAGGTACCAAATCAAATCACCTTCCACAGCAAAATCCAAGCAACAAGCAGCTTCTTGCAAGTCTGGCAAATCAAGTCCAAATGACTGATTTTGGAACAGCATTATGTCAAGCCCTGTCCTATTTGTACAAGGTTTTAAGGAGCTGTCAACTTTCTTCTTTCTCTTTTGCACAGTCTTTCCAACATTGTCAGTTCAGCTGAGCCTGGAAGTGTGGAAATGCCAGGTAGCAGCATTAGCAATTGTATCACTACAAGCACAAAACTAGCAATGCTCTCATCACTGCACCAAAAGTAAGGAATACAGCATAGCTATGACACTGACAGAAAATTTCAGCTTGGGCAAAATACTAAAAGAAATTTTAAAGGAGTAGTTTGAGTCATTTAATGTTTGGTCTTATTCCTGCACTTATGGAGATGATTCTAACTAACTGAAACACTTGAGATGCCTCTTTTTACTCTCCAGACAGCAACTTCAAAGTCAGCTCCCATGTTTACCAACTGCAACAGTTTTCTACACAGGTTGTTTGGATGCTTCCCTTCCAGCGTGAGGAAAACCAGTTTGAACCAGAGACTATTTCTTAAGGACAGAAACAGTTGGTGATCCATGGTATGATAGCAGTGATATCATGCATTTCCACAGAAGCTTTCATCTAAGGATCTTCAGAAAGCAAGCTTTTATTTCAGTACTAACCTCTCTGCTTGTATTCACTGAGATTATCAATTCTCTCCTGCTTAGAAAGACCTCACAGAAATGACTGTAGGCTTGGGTAGCACATGCAATGGTCTGATTAGGATTCACAAGCCCTGTCACCTGGGGCCCTTCCAGCTCAGGGGAGATAAGAACATGAAAAAACCCTGTGTTCAAGAGCCTGTTCTGCAACCGATTTGGGGAACATCACTTCCTTGCTGGTTTTCCTGCTGGCAAATTGAGAGGTCAATGCTGGCTTCCTCTGAAAAGGTGCTTTGAGAGGGAAGAGCAAAATGTGCTGTATGAAAACTTGGTGACAGTATTTGTATTACATCATGTCTAGGAAGAGCTTGAGATCTAGACTATTAGCTGGTGGGAATCTGGAGGTGTGCTCTCTACTTAGCACAGATGATCCACACCTGGAGTACAGTGTCCAGTTCTAGGCTCCCCAGTAAAAGAGAGACATGGATACTGGAGACAGTTCATCCAGGGACATGAAGATATTGAAGGAACTGGAGCATCTCTTCCATGAGGAAAGGATGAGGGAGCTGGGACTGTTCAGCCTGGAGGGACTGAAGGTTCAGAGGGGATCTTATTAATGAACTTAAATACTTGAAGGGAGGGTACAAAGAGGACAAATCCAGGCTCTTTCAGTGGTGCCCAAGAGGCAATGGGCATAAACAGAAACACACTATTTTCTTTTTGAACATCAAGAAACACTTTTATATTGTGAGAGTGATGGAGCACTGGCATAGGTTGCCCTCAGAGTTTGTGAAGTCTCGATCATTGAAGACATTCAAAAGACATCTGGACACAGTCCTGGGAAAGTGGCTTTAGATGGCCCTGGTTGAGCAGAGGGGTTGAACCAGAAAACCTCCAGAATTCACTTCCAATCTCAACTGATTCTATGTGTTACTTATTCCTTAAGGTGAATGGGTTCAGTGTCCCCTGTGTGGCATGTACCAAGACAGTGCATAACTCAGCCCTATTCCCAGAGTGGTCTTGCTCTGAGGAACTCAGAAATGAAATGAACCTATTGCTGAAAAAGCTGAATGCTCTCTCCATCTCTCCTTAATTTCCTTCCTTCCTTCCTTCCTTCCTTCCTTCCTTCCTTCCTTCCTTCCTTCCTTCCTTCCTTCCTTCCTTCC
>JANHFX010012441.1:0-14062 GCA_027560015.1 Chloroceryle amazona
CATAAAAATTATTATATTTTAATATAAGCAGCTTTTCATAAAAATAAATAAATAAATAAATAAGGGCTCCAGTTACCCTCAGCATGAGCAAGGATAAATTTTGTTGCTAAACTCCAATTCAACTGACCTAACCATAGAAATGAGTAATGCTTCAAATGCCTCAAAGAGGCTTATATCTCACATTTAAGACACAAATATTGTGAGTAATTGTAAGTTAATTAAATATTGATTATTACAAGACTCTTTGATTTAAAAGGTAAAGCTTTAAGATAAACCTTGTTACTTTACTATTTAAAATTACAGTGGTAATAAATGTGCAGTTACGCTTTATTGTTATTAAGTAAGATTTGTTTCATTATTCAGCTCTAGCTGGAATTAAACATTAAACAAGTTAGAAATTGTTGTTAGGCATTGGAAAAAAACTGCTCTAAATATCTAATATAACTAGCTATAGTAATCATCCTGAACATTCAGAACATTTAAGTTTGATAATGATAGGATGTTTAATACCAATTGATTAATTACAACATATTAATAATTTAAAGTTATTTTCATTTCACAGGCATGACAACTTGCTTTATCTTCAATATTCCCACTGGATCTTGAAGTCACAATTTTTTTTTCCTAGCTATCAATTAATAGTAAATTATTAGGTAGCAGGTAGAAATACTCACTTTTCAATGCTGTGTTAGTTTTTAGACCCAAGGAGTACACTGGTAAATTTCCTACCATTCCTTCACCTGCCAAACTGGAAAAACAATTTTTAGGCTACAGATTAAGCTACTCAATATTTTTGACATTTTCTGATTTGGTCGACAGTGTATTGTATGTATTACAATGAAAGATGATGGAAAATATCTGGTTTTCTTAATGTTCCACAATGCAATGTTCTACATCTTTGATTGTGCCATATGCTTACATCGCTTCTTTCCCTATCTGGATCCATTTGCCATCAATAAATTCCATAGGTATTTTAAGGTAGCAGACTACATTTCCACTGGTAAAATATGGAAATCAAAAGCTGAGTAGTATCTGAGTAAAAGATGGGTAATAGCAGAGTTGGCTAGTTTGCTATGAACTCTGAAGAAAATAAGTTTTATATGTTATCAGTCATTTCTATTGCCAGGGGCAGGGGAAGTACAGAGAAGACTTTGAGATGGGCATGTAGAGAGAGGCAAATGTTTGCTTCAAACTCTAACAAAACAGGCTGGACATGTTTCAGGAGAAAGATAGGGGTTTTTTTTTGAAGTTTCAGGTACAGAAATGACATATGTCAGATTCAGTGTAATCTTCCAATACCCATTTCGGTCCCATGAGAAACTAGAAGGGACAAACAGAATAATGTAGGAAAGGTGTGATGGAAATGATAATTTTAATCATCTGGAAGAGTTTCAGAATTTTATTTTATTTTTTTAGGGGAGGAAAGATGAGATCAGAGTTTATTTTAGTCACAATTACTTTGACCTAATCAGAGATGAGAGACAAGACAACACTGGCCTGATTTTGAAACTACAGTCCTTCTCATTAAGAATCTGCAGGAAATAGTTATTGGTAGGTGGGTAGGTTATATGATGTGAGTGATGAAGAAAATAGCATGAAATGCCCTTCCTTCTCAGAGAGTAAGCAGAAATGTTAAGGAAAAGCCCCACACGTCTGCATATCAGAACATGAGTGGAATCCTTTTTACGTCTGTTGGAGAAGGATCCTTTTTTGTTGCCCATAGGGTGTCCCTTCATGTGGGTGAACAGGCAACATTGCCCACCTGTTCCTTCAGACAGGCTCAGTGGGATTACTGAGTTCTGCTCTCTTTCGTGAAAGGAATGTGAAATGAAACAAGGTTGTAGACAAGCCTTCTTTATGGTCTTCATCTTCAAGGAGTTGTCTGTGAGGACCACTTATATACCAGCCATTAAACTCTGGCCATGCAGAGGTCTGTTGTGCACCCCCAGGAGCAGAAGTGGAGTCACACATGTGGACATGCTCCTGGCCACACCTCCCTTATTTCAGCAAAACATAGCCCAGATCATGAGAGAATAGCTGGATTTCCTTTAAATGGTACTGCTGTTGCTGCCATCATTTGTAAAGGCTGGAATCCTGGTAAACAAATGTGGCTGTAGGTTGCTTTTACACAGCTGCTTGCATATCCTGGGGCTGGCTGGCAACTTGCAGGGCACTGCTGTCCTCTCAGCAATGTCTAAATGTGGAAAAACAGTGCAGGTTAGAAGAGAGGAGCTGTCCTTGTCCAGTCAAGCTTATGAACATGGAGATGTTGGCAGACATCCATGTATTATACTTCTGTATGATTTTGTATACTTTTGTATGATCACATCAGACCCCATGGCTCTGCTAGAGCAAGTAGTACATAAACACACATAGATGCGCTTATATACACATAAAAAGCAGATAACCCTGAGGCATGTGATCAGCTACTGGGTTTATCAGGATGCGCTTCTACCTTAGTTTGTGCATCAGGAAATCACTTTTCAAGTATGGACTTCTCATACTGGCATCTTAAATACTCCCTTTCAGAGCAGGAAATAGTACTGCACAAAGACAACAAACAGCACTTAACTGATGCAGGTGGAATAATTGGGGAAGCTAATGTTGTTTTGTGCCATTCCAGACAGGATTTTCATAGACTTGTCCCAACTGGAATTCTCTGCAGCATGCATCATCAGGCAAAAATTGCATGGGTCATTGTTCCCAGCTCTCCCACTTCCCAGCTTCAGAAATTCAAGGGCTTTGTGTTTGAATTCACAATAGCAACCCAGAAACAACATTGTTAAGCAAGACAACCAGTTAACCAAGTGGGAATGTGATGATTTCAATAATCTGCTATTTCTTTGGCATAGTAAATCACTGTCTTTGATGTTACTAATTCATGTCTACTCCAAGGTTACTGACAGGTGCTAAAACATTACTAAGGCAAGCACCGTGAATGTCAGTGAATGACACATGCTGTAAAGTGGATGTTTATAGAATTAAATCACACCTATTATTTTCCTTACTACTGATGATATTCACTGGCCAGCTCTGCTGTTTACATGGACAGCACACTGTACTGGCCTGCATGACACCGAATCCAGCTCTCATTGTGACTGGGGCTGGACTGTTCATTCTTCATTAAGACCATGCATAAGACTGAAACACATTTATATGATTCATATTGCATGCATCTCTGAGCATATTCTTGAAAGTTGTTTTTCTTTTTGGGGAGTTCATACATGTTTGTTTTTAACACACAGCTGTACAGCCTATCATCATTTTTTTTCTTTTACAGGTAAAATTTAGAAAGGAGGGATGAGTTCATCAAGCAAAAATGCTTATACGGGTGACAGTTGAGAGCGTTCTCCATAAACTAACAGTACAGAATTAATCCAGGAAGATGCTGAATGTCATCAGACAGAATCAATAAAATACATCAAAGCCTATACAGCTTAGAGCATATAAACAGCCCGCATGATTTCAAGCTAGCTACCTAAAATACAGTAGCTGGAACATAACTAGAGTTTTGCAGTACCTAGGCTGCAAAGGTCAGCCTCTTTAATGGCTGAAGTTACAGTGCCAAGAGAGAATTTGAAAGCATATCAGGGCTGGCTGTGAGACCTTCCTGTTGTTTGAGTTTGTTCACAGAAAGATGAAGTACTTACCACTTTTAAGGATTAGGTTCTAGAAGAAGAAATAGTTATTTGCTATTGGAAATACGATGTTGCAGTATCAACACTTTCACTGGGATAAAAAAATGAGACAGGTGACAAAAATGATAACTTAGGCAAAATCTGAAATCTAAGAGTAACGGAAAGAAAGAAGTCCCCTTAAGATGTAGTTAGGGATAAATTGCACTTAAATACAGAGATATTTTTCCAAATAGAATTCAAGGAGTTTCCTATGGCTACACCTGAGGGAAAAAGTTGGCCTTTGCAAAGACATGTTTGGAACATGTAAAAAGATCCTCTTGAAAAATGAAAATATCTAATTTCTGGAAGATGTGGTAGCTTTGTGGGAACTTTAAAGAAAATTGCCTATTGCAATTCTACACACCCTGGTTGAAAAGCTTTTAAAAGGCAACAGTCCAGGAGACATTTTATGGTTGAAAATAGTTTTTTTAATAGAATGTGGAAATCATGCAAAGATTAAAAAAAAAAAAATCAGCAATTTTCAGTGCCAAATTTAGGGGAAAAAAAAGATTGTATACATATAGGAGGTTCTATCAAATAAATAAATTAAAAAAAAACAACACCCAAATTTATAACCTGTAGGAATACTGCATATACATGTAGCAATACCTAAGTATACATTTAAAATGTGTGAAATCGTATATTAATATTTCAAATTAAAAAATGAAGAATAGTGCAATGTTGTTCAGTGTCAGTTGGAATCAAATTAAAATTTTGATTTGTTATAGTCACATTTGTATCACAACTTTCTTTGTATCTGGTACCCAAAAGTTGCTTTTACTTTCAACTGACATATTATTTGAGATAGGCAATGCTTGCTGTGTAATTTGCAAACATATCACTATGTGAAATATGTGGAAGCTGATATGCTACATGTCATTCAGTTTAAATGCATTAAACTTGGTTGTATCTCCATGGTAGTTATTAACAGAATAACATGACTAAATATAACTTGTATTCTGAAGTTTTTTCCTGAAGAACTCAACTTGGACTGGCTAACATCTGTTAATGCAGCTTGCTTTTTGCTTATTTTACAAATACTATATCGCTGGATTCAAGTATTTTTTGAATCAGCAGCATGTTTTGTTTTGTTTTGTTTTTTTTGTGACACTGAAGTCAATATTAGTAGCTTGCTAGGAGTTTGAGGGTCTTAATTAATGTACATATCAACCTCATGAACTTATATATGAATAATAACAAAATTGTAGTGACTCCACCTAGGAGTGATGAAGCAATTTTTTAATTGCTTTCAAACATGTTTCCTTCTTTTTGTCTTGTCCCTGCAATGTTCTTCTTACAAATCAATTCTAACGTGGTATTTTCTCTTTGTTCATCACCAAGCTGCTTTGGGAGCATGAAATGTCACATTTGTGACAGTGTCAAATATCCCAAAACCATCTCTTCTCTCTTTCTGTTCATATATTAGGCAATGATCCTCCCTGCCATTTTCCCTTCTCTGCCCCCCATATTGAAAGAAACTGAAAAGTTGACTCATTTGTAATTTCACAAAGTGTTCAGAGTCAGCTAATGCTTCAAATGGTCTCTCAGTGCATCTGAAGCCACACCAGGAAAGACCTGCGTGCTCTTTTTGCTGTCTTGTCCTCCTGTCTCTCGAGTCCTAAATTTAAGTGTAAGAAAACTTTTCTTCTCACTCCTTGCCCCATTATTTTTAGGTCTGCTGTAGTGATTTCTTATGGAAACTATTTCAGCTTGTTCCTATTGGCCAGCAGATATCTCCAGGGATGTTTCCCCTCAGGGCAGCTTCAGGGATCAGAAGGGCCTTCTTACTGTTCAGTGCTGTGACTAAACCTCACCCCACATTTGCTGACTTCAGACAAGCAGGAATAGCAGTCCTGGGGTTAACTTGCCCTCACCTCCCTGTATTTTCAGAGACTGATTCATTAGGCTGTAAATAGATGTAATGCTTATCCTCTCAGTTTTTAAGAGGAAATAAATATAGCAAGGGTTATTGCTTTTAGGATTTGCAGCAATAGACAGGCAAACAGGTCTCCAGTTTGTAATTCTTATCCAGCTATTTTAGGGACTTTTTTTTTGTTCTGTCAAGTTTGTACTTGCCAAGCTGTATAATTAGCAAAGTGACTGTAGGTTCATAAGTTCAGATGGGACAGAGGGAGTTTGCTCTTCCCTATGACCTCAGTAGGTCTCACAAAGAACAGCTTCCCATTAGTCTAACAATGGGACTATAAAGCACACACAGCCTACAGGACATGCTACAGCAGCCTCAATTTGTCTAAAAGCAATATTAAAAAGGTATCTCATGGGAACTTTTCTCCCTCTTTCCCATAGAAGCAGAAGCTTCTGATTCCTCACTGGGACAAACAACATTTCCCAAATGTAATGAGCTCTACTTTCTTCCATGGAAGTTCAACAATGGGAACTAAATAGGGAGGGTAACAAAAAAAAACAAATCCTGCAGTCAAAATATCATATGCGGACATAGAGCCATAACAAATCCAACATGATGGATGTGGACTAACAGCCAGGTCCTGTGATGGTGATGTCAAGCATCACTGAAAGCAGCCAGTAGGTCTCCTTCAGCCTGGCAAAGGGAAAGACGGTGGATGTAGGAGGAGTGGCCAGAACACAGCTGCATGTGCTTGTCTCTTTTTTTTTTTGTGGTGTGCTCCATTACCCTAGATCAAAGTGCAGGCACATGCCAAGAGCCAGGTTAGCTTGATGCCTTTCATAAGCCAAGCACAGTTCAGTCATGGCCCACAGCCACAATATGTGGTTTTTAAGGCTTGAGATGCTCAGACACATATGTTGATTGTCTTAGAAATACATATGAAAAAGATGCAAAAATTGAAGTGAGTCCCACATGCTCATTGGAAGGCAGAATTTACCTACACGTGGTGTACAAGGGTCCTGGGAGAAGAGTTCCTTACATTGCATTAGCACATGTGCTCTGTCAGGCTTACCTCAGAATTTCCCTGCTTTTGTGGATTTGTGTCCAACCATAATGTTATTTGAACATGTAGCATGTTTAATTAATTACAGTAGCTGTCTGAAGTCTCTGACATTATTATTTTTATGCAACTACAGCCTCATACTACTGCTTGCTGGTCATTATAGCACCTTCCAAGATCCGTGCAATTCATTCGGAACTCAAAGTTAATCTCATGGAAAATCCAATCAGTAAATTGATTAGGTATTAAATTACATTCTTTGTTAGGGTTCTCTATTCCTTCCCTTACAGTACAAAAAAAAAAACACATTACTTTTTTTCCTTTCTTTTTCTCTCTCCCTCCCCCCTATTTCTATTAATATTACTCTACTGTCAAATTCACTGATATGGCAGAGGTTGCTTATGCTTTATATATTACTGATTTCTTCTTAAAAAACAAAAACAAAACACAAACCAAACAAATAAAACACAACAAAATCTCAAACAAACAAACAAACAAATCCCACACACACACCCACATACCCAAAAACCAACATAAAAAACCCAACAACAACAACAAAAACCCAAACAAACAAACAAACAAATGTAGAAAATATTGCTGGCATAAAAGTTTACCGTGGCAGTAAACCACTCTTTGTTAATTGCCACTGTACTTTGTAAACTTTTTTTTTTTCTATAGGCTGCTTATAGAAGTTAACTTTGGATAACAAGTGATTTTTTATGAAGCTGTTTGGTTAGTTAATAAAATTCATTTTGACATACAAATAATTTACTACACTAAATCCGGAAATCAGTGGGGGCTGCACTCCTGTCAGGGCCAAATGTGCTATGCTGAACAGAAATTCTGGAAGTCATATTAAAGAGATTGAGCTAATATCAGGTTATTGTTGCCTGCATTTGCCAGACATCCTACAGAAATATGTCTGTGATCATGGTGAGACAGGAGATTAGCTGTGATTCCCATGATTGCTAATAGCTCTTGCATACTGTGTTCATCAATAGGAAGTCTGCTACTGCATTTTGTATAGACAGGATTTTATCCTTGTAATTTTGTTAGCCGTCCTTACAACTTGAAAGTAGATTGTTTGTTTCATTTTTTTTTTTTTTTTTTCCCCTGTTATTTCAGTCTTCAAGTTCTTTGGGCTGAGTTTTGCAATATGCATATTTCTGTGAAGTACTAAACTGTCTTTGTCCTGATGCAGCAACATCTGAAGTGTTAAAATAACCATGTCTAAATACGTGTCAGGTAGCAGTTGTTACTTTTTCAGAGAATTCCCACAACTGTTTTGAAAAATAGTGTTTTCATTTTGCTCTTGATTTGTCCTTCTTTAGCGTTGCTCAATGTATTTTTACAACTTCTAGTCCAAATATCTTAAAATCTCAGTGCAAAATTCAACCACTATTTCTAAATATATTTTGATACACTATCTCAATTTACGCTTCTAACACTACACTAGGAACGAGTCCCTCCCTATTCTATCAAAACTAGTTCTCACTTCAGCTGCCTGGAAAATTTAATTGTTCCTGGTTTTTAATCCGTCAACTCTCAACTTTCCTTCCCTGAATATGATGCAGCCCCCACAGTTCTTTTTGTCTCAACCACACAGTTTTAAGTTATTCACTGTCATCTCAAAACCAGAGTGCTTGTTTCTTTCTGAACACTCCCTCCTCAGTTTTGGTGTCAACAGCTTCACTATCTACTATGCAGCCTTGCATCCTAGGAGACATTCCTGAGACTGTCATCTACCCATCCTAAATTGGTCTCCTGCTGTAGTTCTCACTCTCACCAGGTGGGAGGGTGCCTGTCTCTATATAGGAAGTGTTTGCTTGGTCTGCCCTGACAACTCACTTTCACTGTATTCTTCACACATAATTTTCTCCTTCCTGCACATTTAGGCCCTTCAGTCAAAACCAGCCTGTTTTATTTATCATACTGTAAAGTTTGTCTCTTATCATTTAGAGATGATTTCTGCAGAATTTAAGTTCAAAGTTTTGGCCATGCTGCTGGGCACTTCAATGCTTAACACTTCTGCCATTTATTTTCTCTCTCTCTTTTGATCACACAGATATCCAAGTCATCCCCTCATACAGTTCTCCTGTTGTATTTTTCCTCTGCTTTAATTCATTGAACTGTGTCCCCCAACCAGTTTGTCAAGGACCCACATTCATTTCAGTCAAATTCATCCTGAAAAGTCTCATCCTGTAGTCTGCCCTGAAGACTACAAAAACCGTAAGAGTTAAATCAAGCTTTGCCATTTTGGTTTTGCCTTGTCACAGAATATTATGTATCACCGTGTCCCATCTCTTGTCTCTTCTTTCCTTTTTTCTTATACAGTGTCTAGGTTCTAGACTTCAGTCTTACTGAAGGTAAAATCCATATATTTATTTTGTGAGACACTTATCTAATATGTAGGCAGAATGCAAATATTGGATACTAATTATTGTTCCAAGGATGGGTTTAGTAATTCACAAAGAGGCATGAAATTATGTTTCCCCTTGCTTACTAAGAAAGTGGACACCTAGGAGGTTCCCAGGAAACTACATCAGCAAGGTCTACACATGAGAAATTAAACAGACTTATGAGCAAGAGCTGTCACTGAAATGAAAGGGATAAGTACCTGATGCAATGTTATTTACTGCTCTGAATGTCTGCTGCATCAGGACCTTAGGTTGCAATGTGATAAGCCAAATCTTCCTTGCCAGAGCCTTTTCCAGAACACCTGACACAGCACAAATCCCATTTTCTGTCAGTCATTAAGCAGAACTGTCAAAACTGGTGGGAGGGATAAAAAAAAAAAATCAATCTAGCACCAGTCACTGGATTCTAACAATAATCTCCTACATGTCACTGATTACTTTCTCAGAGATGCAAGAGATTGCTGATTACTTTTAAATTACTAAAGCATGGATCTGTGAACATGCTGCCATATTTCTTCACAGCAATGTGATTCAGTGAATCCCAACATTTAAAATTGAAAAGAAAACTAACCTAGTATCTAATTCTTTCCTACTAAGAGAACAAAATGGCAATACGGAACTTATTTATTTAATGCTTTTTTACCCGACAGCAAAATTGTTGCTCTAGCTCTTGCTAGACATTAACTGGGACAAAAGGAAAAGTTAGTAGCATATTGATTAGGCACAGCTTGGATGACATGATAACATTATAGTCAATTGTTTGCTTCTTTGATCTTGATTGTTTAGATAAAAAAAAAAACAAACAAACAACGGAAAATATAATAAGTAATTATTTCATAAGGTGAGAATGATAACAAGAAAAACAATAGCTCACCTATATTCACAGACAAGACAGGATGAGATTTAACCACCACACGTACAATCCTCCTGGATTTAGTTCAAATACCAGGATTGATGTTATACTAGTCTCAATGTATAATCCAAAATGTCTAATTTATTTGGGGCCATTAATTGGCATCAATTGCTGTGAATTTCATATTCTGAGACTAAACTTTGTTTTCACACTATGCTGAGTTACATAAATAGAAATTCCAGAATCAAGACAATAAGCAATGTTATTTTGGTTTCTTGTGTTATCCACAGAAAAACTACTGTATTTTGTTTGCAATATAAAGTCTGTTTTTTTTAGAGTTCAGACCTTAGAATCTCCTGATGCTGGTGCCTGTAGCAAAGTCAGAGATTTCTCAAATAATATATCTCATAGTTGTGCACATTAGTGTATCTGGGCAATTCTCAGCTGGGTATTCAGAGGAAAGCTGAAAAGAGCTAGACAAAGGACATCTCTATGGAATGTGGCATTTATTTGCAATTCCTGAAAACATTCCTTGCACAAAATAATTTTTATTCTGCCACATGCTTGTAGCACAAATCCCAACACAATAATAAGCTAGCACACAGCAAAGCCTGTTAGTAGTTTCAGATCCAAATCTCTATCTTCCCTGCCATTCTGGGATAGATTTTAGGATACCAGAGCCAAAACAGATTTATAATTCTGTTGCAATTCCTTAGGTTCAGGCATTTATCTGAACATTTTCTCTTCTATCTGTCCTGACTATTTGCAAAGGTTTTCAAACTCTATTGGATAAGCTTTGGCTCCTTTCCTGACATGCTTTCACACTCAAATCTATGTATGAAGTGGATTGATAGCACTAGGGGAAAGGAATTTTAAATCTATTCCCCCTCTCCTTTTTTTTTTTTTTCCCTGCAGTGCAAAGTTTATTTTGCTCACTAGACTCTAGGCTAAACAGGATCATTGTGACAAATTTTACATTAGTTTATCTCTCCAACTGAATATTACATGATTCTGTATTTAATGTCATGGGGTTAGCTGTTACCCATGCATCTGCCATGACATTTCTACCACCTTACTGTAGAAATTAAAAATTAGTGATTAATAACAAGAGAAAGCAGAGCTGTAAGTTACTGAAAATGATGGCCATGATACATGAATATCATTAATGTTTCCTTAAAGAAAATTTATAAGATTATATGAATGCAAAAATGCAATGCAGTATTTTAGGCTTTCTCTAGTCACTGGAACGCTCTGAAGCAGATGGACTGTGTGACTGATGATTCAATAATTGCACTCATTAAAAATTTTCACGCTTTTAATTTTTCCCTCCTCACATTCTGTGAAGAGCTGAGGAATGAAATGATTTTGTCATTGTCAGCACATAGATAATTGAGTTTGCTTTGATTTCCTGGGGTGCCCCTTCCCCACCCCCATGCTGTTGGATTGACATCTCCAGAAGTGTAGAGGAACATTCAAATCAGACTCAACTGTCTTAAAGGAGAATAACACCACAGAAAGACTTCTTTCTCCCTCTCAGTGTTCATTTCTGTGCATCGAGCCAGCAACCTACCTTGGTAGAAGACAGCATGAGTTTGGTTTCCTGCTAAATTACCTCCCCCCATGATACAGTTACCTACCTGTGGGGATCAAGGAAGAGAAGATAATTCTGCCTTGAATATATGCACAGAATGTTTCTCTTGTTTATTATTGCCATCTAGAATCAGCCTAAAGTTGATGGAGGTATGAGGGTGTCTAGCTGCGCACGTGCCTGATGCCTGATATTGCAAGAGTGTGAAATCAAAATAATCTCACAAAGACCCAAGGAAAAATGGTAGTGGGAAGAGCAGTGAAAAAAAAATACCATACCGCTTTCTCTGAAGGCAAGGATAAAAGTATCTCCCAGCTTTCCTGAAGGGGTGCTTTTTTTTGTTTGTTTTGTTTTTGTTTTTGTTTTTTTTTGTGTGTGTGTTTTTTTGTTTTTGTTTTGTTTTGTTTTGTTTTGTTTTGTTTTGTTGCTTTGCTGTTAGGAATTATGTTTAGAGTGTGTATTTAAATTTAAACTGCATAATATCAAAAGAATTCTCCAAATGAGGCTCATTCTACCTACTCTATTGTCTGGGCACCCATTTTTCAGATGCAACTCTGGGAACAAATATAGTAGAACTTGGGTAATCCATGTCTTTCTGACAGTCCTCAGTTGCACCAGGAGACTCTCACACTATTCATCATTTCTGTTTTGTAAACATCTAGCTGAGATTAGAGCATCACAGTGTTTAGTCCTGTTCAAATACAACATGACAGAGCCCTCTGCAGCTCTGGGTAAGGTCTCCAAAGTGGATTTTCATTGCTACCATGCTTAGATTTTATTTTTTTTTTCTTCCTGGAAGGATATTCTCTTTCTTTGACATCTTAAGTACACTTCTGAGGTTTGGGTGCTCCGTAACACAATTTTGACTTGTTGGAGCACTCAGAAGTCCTGGGCAGACTGCATAAGTACATAGCCAATTCTATAGCCCTCCACCTGTGTACACACTCTCTTAGATCCCTGCCAGCTGAAGCATGCAATACAAAAATTTTGACACAAAATACACAGATCTACAAAAATTTGGTAGGTCCTCATATTATCCTTTGCCTCAAATTCATAGCACCCTGGTATTCTTTGTGTCTGTCAGATACAAAGATAGGTACACAAACTTGTGATATGGTAATTCTTTTCTTCATGTGTTGTTTTGACAGCTGAAAAGGATGTCCCTGTCAGAAAAGCAGGCCCTCGTTTCCTTGATCACCAGCTGCCCTTTGTCCTTGTGAACTCCCTGGGCTTTCTACCTTGTCCTGGTGCTTGGGAAAAGGCTGCATTTTCAGGCTAGTTCCTTTTTCTGCACCTAAAGCACAGTTGTTCCTTTTCCTCCTCATGTAGATGAAAATACTACATGCTTTAAAGCTCCTTAGCCAACAATCTGTTCACAGTCATAACTGTGAATGCCACCTCACCTTTTCCTCACAATATGCAATACAGAGTGAGGGCTATATATATGACACGGTGGTATGTGTAGTTCATAAAAACAAACTGTAATGTATAAAGTGCACATATATTTGCTAAACATCACACCATGGCAACTTTACATGGGCTTGCTGCTTACCCAGAAAAAAACAAACATCAGAATCAGAGTGGACACTCATAGGGAAGTGACCATTTGCACATAATTTGGTACCACTGTATCTTAACTATTTCAATTAAAATTCATAGGAGTTTTTTTAAGTCTCATGCTCAGCAACGTGACTACAAATGCTTGGTAAATGGATTCTCAATAGCCTTTTCTTTCAAAGTGGATGTCATAGCACAGAGTAGAACAGCATGAAACCCTCAACAAGCAAGCTGGGGATTCAGGAAGATATCAAAAACTGTCTTGAAACATTTCACATAATTAGCTACATTCTGATGGTGTTAGGAGATAACATTCAAGAATGCACAGCTCTGCTTGAAAGGAAAGATCTGGTTAGAAATGAGGCTTGTTGACAGTCACACATCATAGAATCATAGAATGTTAAGGGCTGGAAGGGACCTCAAAAGACCATCTAGTTCAACCCCCCTGCCAGAGCGGGATCACCTATACTAGGTTGCACAGGAACACATCCAGGCAGATCTTGAACATCTCCAGAGAGGGAGACTCCACAACCCCCCCTGGGCAGACAGTTCCAGTGTTCTGTCACCCTAACTGTGAAAAAATTTCTCCTTATGTTTCTGTGAAACTTCCTATGCCTCAGCTTCAACCCATTACCCCTTGTCCTATCATCAGGCGTCACCAAGAAGAGCCTGGCTCCATCCTCCCGGAACTCACCCTTTATATATTTATAAACATTGTTCAGATCACCCCTTGTTCTTCTTTTCTCCAGGCTAAAAAGCCCCAGCTCCCTCAGTCCTTCCTCATAAGAGAGATGTTCCGCTCCCTTAATCATCTTTGTGGCCCTGCGCTGGACTCTCTCAAGCAGTTTTACGTCCCTGTTGAACTGGGGGGCCCAGAAGTGGACACAATACTCCAGATGCGGCCTTACCAGGGCAGAGTAGAGGGGCAGGAGAACCTATCTCGACCTACTGGCCACCCCGCTTCTGATACACCCCAGAATGGCATTGGCCCTCTTGGCCACAAGAGCACATTGTTGACTCATGGTCAGCTTCCCATCAACTAG
>JANHFX010012442.1:0-19732 GCA_027560015.1 Chloroceryle amazona
TCTTCAGTACACTAACTTCCCTCAGAGTGTAATTAGTATTTTTATTATCATTGCAGTGCCCATATGTTAGTATGATCCCCCGGAGCCAGCCCGGCCTTTTGTCTGCCGGCGGCCGCGCTCCTTCCCGCCGGGCAGCGATGCCCCGCTCCCTACTCGCGGGAACAAAAGGAACAGCGGATTCATGCCTTCGCTCATCACCGCACTGAATATATCTATTTATTTTTCTTTTCTTTACGGATTACAATTCAATTCTAAAATCCCTCCTCCACCAGACGGAAAGGTCTGGCTGGAAGCGGCGGAACCCTCACCTTTCAGGCAGAACATCTCGCAGCAGTCCCGGGCAGAGGCCAGGCCAGGCCGTGCTCCCCGGCCGAGGCACCCCCGCAGTGCCCGGCCCGGCCCGGCCCGACCCGCCCCATCCCGCGGCGCAGGCGGCGAAGCGGGGCCCGACCCGCCCAATCCGGCCGCTGGGGTCTCGGCCGCAGCGGGGACACCTCCCCAGCGCTCACCGTCCCGCTCGGCCCCGAGAGGAACGACCGCGAATCGACCGCCGGGTCTTGGCCAGAAAGCCATTCATTGTTTTCGCTCATCTCTCAGCATTTGTCACCGCCGCGGGTTCATTTTACAGGCATCAAGTGGCCAGCGTTAGAGAAATACATCACTTTAATCCCGCTGAACCGTTCCTTATGAATTACTAACTCTGCTCTTTGTGATACTCTAATTTGTCTTTTTCCTGGGTTTGTTGCTGTTCTGGTCTTTCTTCAGAAAGTGGTTTGTTTGTGTAGTTAATTTAATCTACGCTTCTAGGCTTACTTAATAAACAAAAATCTTGCAAGCGTAGCTGAACAGTCGAGCTAGAGACAGCCCATCTTCACCTGACTACTAGCAAGAGACAGGGGACCCCTCCGCTCTGTTCTCCGTATGAAGAAGTAACAGTTGTGAAAACCTAAGCAAGATGTCAAACCACGCGGCATCTTAAATGACTTCTTATAGTAAGATGAATACCACAGTTTGTAGAGCCAGGGCCAGCCTGAACCTCCTGAAGCTGTATTCCCTCTCACCAACATCTCAGTTCCAGGGCTGCCAAGTTTCCACAACACACCAGTTACCTTTTACAGTACAAATGGGAAGATGTTTGGGTTTTGGTTGGTTGTTTTGGGGGGTTTTTGTTTGTTTGTTTGTTTGTTTTTTGAATACTGCATGTTCCTTTCTGTGCACCTTAAGACTACACTCCCAGCTCAACACCAGAGAAGGTATGGCTGGAAAGATTTCTTATATACACCCTAATTCTGTGGAGAAGACCTTCAGGAATAGAAGCACACAACCTTGTATGCATTTTATTTTATATGGGTCACAAAGCGCTGCTGCTACCACTCTGCTTACTGGTGGTACTCAGGTGTAAACCCACCTGTGTTGTGTTGACTAACTTTTATAGAGCCTGGCCTCGTACAGCAAAGAAATACAAGAACCAGAGAGCAAGGTAAGGGTCAAGGTAATCCATCGACCAAGAATTGCAACTGTCTCCAAACGCACGTCCTGAAATCCTCCACATAAAACCAAATGAAAATAAAAAACACAGGCAAACACACATTATCTTCAGGTGGAGCTCCAGTAAAAAACCTGGTCCACCTTGCAAAGGGTCGTTTAGACCCCAGATGAAGCAGCGCTAATGAGATGCTGAGTGCCATGAGCCATGATTAGATCTTAAAGAATCACCTTTCAAGTACATTTCATCATTTAAGAAAAGTTGCTTCATTTTAGAGCGGGCTAAGAGCAGGTTGCAGTGGCTGGAATATGGAGGTATTGGAGTGGAGTAGCTCCAAATCCAGAAACAGCATTTATATAGCCCAGCTTGCCTTTCTCTTTTAAAGCCTGCTAGAAAGGCTACAGACTAACGTCAAGATGTCCTTAGGCTCTGAGAAGCAAAAGGGCTTTTTCCCCTTAATTCCACCTTCTGGTGCTCAAGGCATGCACCCATTACTTCCTACACCAACTCTTCAGAGAGCTCCAGGAATAAACACTTCATGGAAGCAAAATAAACAAAAACATATTGTAGCTGGAGGAAGGTTACTGGGATACCAGAGGGGTTTTAAGGTCCAAGCTTGTTAAATCTACTCATTACCTGGAAGGGGCAGTAAGCAGCACATCAGCGATAATCACAGGGGACTGAGAGCAGCTGCGAGCACACCATTGGGGACTGAGAAACGACACAACAGATTCAAGGGGAATCACAAACACAAGTAGAAAAAATACCAAAAAAAGGAGACAAAACCAGCAGTTGATTCTGGACATAGTGGGAAAAACTGTCAAGAAAACAAGGAAGAGCAAGCCAACTATGGAACAGCAATAGTGTCTAAAAAATTAGACGCAGCTTAGAGGCAATGTGGTATTCAAGTGCTGAAAAGTCAGATTTTGCTATGGGCCATAACACCAGTAGCACGTATCCCTCTGGGAAGGCTTGTCCCCCCTTCCTCGGGGGACACCCTCCATCCTGTTCACCAGCTCCCTTTCACGCCCTCCCTGAGAGGAGGGCAAAGAAGCTTGAATGGGATCCCTGCCTTCCTGATGCCCACTGGGAAGAGGGAATGCTTTGAAAAATACAATAAATAAATGAAACAAAAATGCACAGGTTTGGGAGGGGAGCAGAATTCCCAAAACCCCAGACAGGCATAAAGCAGACCAGCATCCATTTCCCACCTTTTTTAGTGCTTCAGGACTCTATGAGTGCCCCAAAGACATGCACACAGCTTTAGAAGCAAAAAAAGCTAAGGAGGGCTGGTATCCAAATGGGTGCCTCCAAGATAGTGGACCTTGCCAGCTAGGAAGGTGGGAGGTGCAAGTGACACCGTTCTCTTGCCTGGGCATTTTCAGCAACCAGTTAGGTGCCTGGGCCCCCTCTGGCAGCTGTGATGGTTGAAGGATGTCATACGGGGTCCCGAGTCCCATGAGAGTTCTCCAACTCTCTACATCTCATGTTGCTGCCTGGGACAACACGGAACCAGATTCCCCCATTGTATCGGGGTGAACTCTATGGAAATATTATGGAAATATCCTCCAACAGTCAAATTACAAAGTATAATGACTGTGTCTTTACATGCTGAGCTGCACATGAAGAGACAGATACAAGTGTGAAGTGCTGCCTCCCGGAGTATATCCCACCACATCTATCCCATAAGGAGAGAAGCAAAGGAGGTAACGCAAACTGCCACTGTCACCTCCCATGGAGGCACTGCACCTACTGACTGGATGCTAAATACACTGGATCCTTACAAGACACCACAACTGACGTGAGGAATTGTGTGTGTGTACATCCATGGTCACGGATCTTCTTACTAGAAAAGTTTTAACCGCCCTACGTCAGGAATTTTGACACACCAAACCACGTGTTTCATTCTCTCTCTTACTTTCAAGTTGCTTAAATTTAAATCTCCTTTCTGAGAACAATCAGAAGAAATATGTCCGTGCCATTTTCCCCTTGTTGAAAACAAGGACATCATTAGTGCCATTTCTCTTAGCTGACCTAACCTGAAAATTGAGCAGGATGGAGGGAAATAAATTTAGAGTATATACTTGCATATACTTGCAGCATTTTTTGATGCTCACGATTGTACCATTAAAATAAGCATGGAAGAAAATGTAGCTTAGACCTGGCCAACTACCGAAAAAGAAGGAGGGTTTAGGTTGTTTCTGTCTTGCTTCATGTGCTGCCTCACAGCAGAGTGCATCCTGATTTGTCTGCCAGCTTGCAGGGCTGTTGGGATGTCTAAATAAATCCTCTTTCCTTTTACAACCAGAGTGGTCTGCAGAGACATGCATTTCTGATACCACGGATGGGTGCCAACTATAAAAAGCCTTTTTTTCCTAAGCCTGAATCATTCTGACATGTTTCCCTTTCAAACTCTGCACAAAACACACAAACAAAACAAAACAACATCAAAAAGCCACCCCGAAAAACTATCTAAAGAAAACCACTGGAGCAAAAGCAAAATTTTCAACTTGGAAGTTGTCACAGCCCAAGCCCATTTAGTCTGCAGTCAGCTCAGGCACTAAGGAAAGCCAGACTCAGAGCCTACCAGGGGCTGTGGTCCCACTGGTGATAAGAGGCGGGAGATAAAGAGAGGTCAGGTCAGCCCCCAGCATATCTTTAAAGGGACAGCATTGACTCAGAAACCAAGCACCAGCTGAAAACATATTAACCATTATTTTTATAAGTATTCTTGTGACTCCAAAGCGAGAGCAAGTATTTTGCTATTATCTCTTGCAGTTGACAGTACATTTTATATTACCCATTCCACTTGAAGACTGATCGGGGTGGAGTTTCCTCATGCAGCGAGGAAGGAAAGAAGTATTTTTACAATTATTATAGAAGGTTACATTTGTTTGGGGAAAGTCAGAGCAAGCAGAATGAAACAAGCAGCTTACTCAAATGATCAGCCTGGACATAAGTCCTTTGAAGCAGAATTCACCGTGAATATTTCGAATAGCCTAGTGATTAATTCAAATGACTCAAACTGATAAATATACACCATAGCAGAAGGTAAAAACCTATGTCCTGTCCTGCAAAGAGGAATGCAGGCAGGTGACTCGCGGTGGAAAGACCTTCTCAAATTATCAGTGAAACCACTAGTGCAGAGCTGCTTGTGCACTCCCAGATTCGCAGCTACAGGGCCCTGTTGTACTTTTCAAGACTGCCGTGAGAAACAGAGCTTTTCAAATAATCAAAGGTAGAAGAAAAAATGAATTTTAGGCACTTTTAAGCATCAGGGATAAACAGAACCGACACAGACATTTGCAAATACTCTCCCACAATGAAATCTGATTTCGAAAACAACCTTCTTCCAATAAAACCTCAGAAACCATTTCCAGTTGTTTTCCTAGAGAATTAAACCTAACGCACTGCCTCACACACAGTTCCACTTTAGTCATATGTAAATTCAGGACTCAAAGTAAAATCCTCTATCTACGTGTCTAGATTTTTTTCATCAAAAGTCAATTTTCAATTAACTTTATTCCGTTCCTACCCAAGCACAGCTATGCTGGTGCAGTTTCCAATTAGACACTACACACAGCATTTATGATACTACATGATGGCTTCTGATTATTGCAAACCAAAAGTTCTTTTGTAACAAACCCAGCAACGTCTGCAGGTGCAAAGTGCTTGGCACTAAAATGAATAAAATAACTGGGTTTAGGAATGGGCTGTCTTCTGCCTTAAGTGAGGAAGAAAACAAATACAATGAAGTCACAAATTAGTTCGCCTTATCTATTGTTTGCCTTACTTTTCAGACAAAGGGCACAGAAAGGGCAAAAATCTTTTTAAGAGCTGCTGCAGGTCAAGAAAGGAATCTGTAACCAACTTCTCCAAATTCATTAAGGATTTTTTTTTTCCACCAAAGTCGAACAAAGAGGGCATTCCTGTTTGTGCAAGGAGGACTGAAGTGTGTAGAGCTTTACCACATGACAAGGAGAAAACTATTTATGCCAAAACAGTGACTGATGGTCCTAAATTTAAACAGAGGCTAGAGTAAAAATTCTGAACAAAAAGCCTCGAAAAATAACAGGCAATCCAGTCAATTCAATCTGCTGCTAAAAGATCTGCTCCTAAACTTAAAAGAAAAATATATTTTGCAAGGGTTGTGTGCCAAATTATCTTTGATTAACAGATTCAACGTGGCCTTGCCGATATTTTACTGCTAAAACAAAAAAAAGCTCCTCACAGGCACTTTCACTTGCCCAGTCACCAGGGCACTGCTCCAGAAAACTGCTGCAGCTGTACCACAGGTTGACACAGGTTTGCTCCTTCAGACTGATGCCATCATTAATTCACTAGCCCTGGTAACAACAAGCTGTTGAGGAATGCTCTGGGGCCACCTTTGGGTACCAACCAGGAATATCAAAATCAGAGGCAGCAGGAAGGACACCTGAATTACCCCGTTATCACTCTGGCACCCAAAGAGAACTGTACCATTACGTGCCATCCTACAAGGAGGAAGAGAAACGAGCAGGCTGTTGTTTCCTAAAAATATGCACAATACCGGCACACTGTCATCAAACACAAAGCAATGGTCTTTAATCAAAACCTCCCCAAGGCTAAAACATACACCAGCCAAAAACAAAGCAGCAATCAGAAAAATCAGTTTCATTTCTGACCTAAGGGGTACAACTCTGCAGGCACACGATCCGTAGTAGCTGGGAGCCATCTGCATTCACATCATCAAAATGCTTACGGACCGAGAATAGTTTCTTGAAATACTGAGCTAAACCCAGCAGTACTTTAAGCAGTTCTCTTTGGATTTAAAGCTAGGCACCTGAACACATCCAAGTCCTTGAAAGCGAGTGACAGGAATTGGCGTGCGGGTGTTTACTGTCCTTGGGAAGTGACCAGCAGTAACCACGCGCAGAGCAGGGGGACAGAGCGGTTTGTAGGCTATTACAGCTTCACCTCTGAGTTGCAATAGGAAATATTCCTGAATCCCAACCTGTTCCTGCTCTTTCCACCAACCCCAGCCAGCCCTGAGGCATTCTCTGCCATCACCCCCAGTGTAGAAACGTGACTGCGTCTTCACCGAGGCTTCAGCAATCATGTGTGAGGTGTCAGCACAAAGAAGGGAGAAGAAAATTAGTTCTTTCTTATTTGACCTAATTAATTTAATAGATTTGCTGCCCCCACAGCCCCAGCTGAATCACAGGCTACTGGAGACTGTGGCGGAGCTGCAGCCCCCTCGGTGGTGGTCCAGCTCCACTGTTGCAGCCAGTCAGCACTCCAATGGAAGGAGTTCTGCTGCTGCCCACTGGAGCTCTTCTCCCTTTGCAACAGCAGGTAAGGTTGTCTACAAGTCAAAAGCATAATTTCATACCTGATTCTGCCACTGCATGTCACAGCGACCTCATTTTCACTCTGAAATGAAAATGCCTTATTTATCATATATAGCATTACATGCATTGCACAAGGTTAATAAAATTAATAACTCCTGAATGAAAGTTTCCATGTAAGTGTACAGTATGCTGGAATCAGTCACTCTTACTCATCAGCTCCTCAGCAGGCTTCTCTACAAGGGAGAAAAACAGATACAAAAGACTCCGGGGAAATTACAAGCAAGTACAAAGAAATTTCAGTTTCTAAAAGGCAACAGCCTCCACCAGTCATTAGTTTCTATATATTTCAGGCATTGAAATTAGGCACGGATGACAGAACTGAAATTAAGAGCCTTGTTTTTCCATAGGTCCCTCTTTAATTAATGTAGTTAGTAGTGAGGTGCCTAAAAAAGTGTGATTCAGAGTATTAAGACAAACACATAAACTGTGAGCATCCCTGTGCTGCATTAGGGAGCAAACACAGAATAACAGAATGGTAGGGGTTGGAAGGGACCTCTGGAGATCATCGAGTCCAACCCCCCTTCTAAAGCAGAGGAGACTCCACCACCTCTCTGGGCAGCCTGTTCCAGGACTTTGTCACCCTCAAAGTTTTTCCTTATGATCTGATGGAAATTCCTGTGTTCCAGTTTGTGCCCATTGCCCCTTGTCCTGTCACTGGGCAGTGAAAAGAGACTGGCCCCTTCTACTTCACTCCCACCCTTCAGATATTTGTAAACATTAACACGATCCCCTCGCAGATTTCTCTTCTCCAGGCTAAAGAGCCCCACATCTCTCAGCCTTTCCTCGTAAGAGAGATGCTCCAGACACCTAACCATCTTTGTAAAGATGTACAGATGAACATGCAAAATAAAACAAAGCCACAGGGAACTAAGAAAACCCACACATGCAAGCAAGCAAAAGGAAGGAGAGGCAAGCAGGCAACAGAAGCAGTCTCATGGGACCTGACGGATGGGGATGTGCTGTGTGAACCCTGGCACACGGGGTGCCCAGTGGGCAGGTGTCATTCACAAGCAACGTGCACCACTCTCAATACTTCTGCTTCAGTGTTTGATCTGACAACTTCTGAGCAACTTCTCCCAAAGCCTTCTATGCACTTCTGAGTGAATGGGCAACTGATACACCAGCTGCAACGCATTTAATGCGTTTAACTCACAGCTCCTAACTGCCTTCGGTGCACTGCTTATCCAGACTCCATGTCTAGGGGAATCCATCTGCTTCAGGAGATGAAGTACCAGGCAGAAGCCGTGCCATGTGTAAGGGAAGCTCTAGAAGCAGCAGAGGTTGTACATACTAATTACCTTTCCTTGGGATACGAAATACACCACGCTCTTCCATGTCCAACAGACATGCCCATATGCTGCAAACACACCTTGTGTAGATATCATAAGTACCTAAGCCTTATAATTTAACAGACTGCTTCATCTCAGGCTTTGAAACAACAAGCTACACATGAGGCTATAGCAGTTCCCATTTCAATTCCCCAGGAAAAAAAAAAGAAAAGACAACAGAGTTTCTACCTACAAATGGTAAAGAGAGTCTAGGAGATAAATTATTAAGTAAATGTCAAAAAAACTCAAACAAACAAAAACCACAGGTGAAAAAAAAAAACCCAAACACACACACACCAGAAAAAAAAAGCAGGAAACAAAACCCAACCAATCAAAACCAGACCAAAACAAAACAAAAACAACAACAAAAAAGGTGGATGGAGAACCTCGAGTTTAATTTCTTTTATTGTTATTGAGATTCTGAAGCTAAAAACAGTCAGAAAGCGTACTTCCCAGTTTAAATTACAAACTGACAAATCTGCCCTTTTTAATTGGTCTAAATATTGTAATAGAAGCTACATACTTTCTTGCAGAATACATTAACTTCACTCATGGAGCCACATTCTTAACCTTTAATTTCGGGGGGTTTTAATTTGTAGTGAAGATTGGGAAAAAACAAGTAGCTGTAATATGTGCAGTATCCTGCCAGAATGGTGATCTGTGACCACGTCAGAGACAAAAGTCCCCTCGGTTTTAGGGGACAACTCACAGAGCAGTTGGCTAACAACTGCAAGGAGACTTCAGAAATTTCCATGTATTCTCTTTACTGATGAGCAATGCATGGGAAAGCACATGCAGCACACGGGTTTTGCTCAAACAGTGCATACAAAGTCTCTCCTGAAAATATCCAGTCTGCTGTATGAAATACAGCTAACTGAGAGTAAAATGTGAAGGTCAGGAGACATCAGTTTTCACCCTGAAATCAGCCACAACTGTTGGTAAAAAAAAAATTACTCAGAATTGTCCTTTAGCTCAGAGGCTGCAGCTCTCCGGCCGCTGCTTCCTGAAGAGGAACAGACAGGCTGGGACAGAAGCTGGGAAAGAGGGAGGACTGCAGCAAACATTTAGGGTCATAGCAAGGTATTCTGATTTTTTTTTTCTGTTTTCATCTGAAATCTATTGATCAGATAATGTGGACTTTGGGGTTTTTTTTAAATAAAAGTTCTTTGTACCATAAAAATAGCAAGCACTTGAAATTTAGCCAGGATTTTATGGAATGAATAGCAGTGGTGGCTTGATCCAGGATTTTGTGATAAAGCAAAAGTAGAGACGTGGGTTTGAACAACTGATTCTATGACACATCACAACTTTCTTACTGAAACTTCATTTGTTTACGTAGCTTACAAATTTTTGCTTGGCAAACCCACTGTCAGGTTCCCATCTGTGGCAGTATTTACCCGAAAAAGTAAGGTAGGGAGAGAAGGCAAACTTTTGATTAAATTGGTATTTATATACAGGTATACCAAAGTTGCTACTTCAAGCTGTAGTTAAATGCAGGACTTTCAACTGCCTGCAGCCGTTTTCCCAGTATGAGAAGTTCCAGTTGCCACTGTCTCTCAGGAAAGTTCTACAGAACGCTCTGCTGTGCCACAATACAAACAGGCTACAACAAATTGCACATGCCTCAGTAATTTCAGCAGTACCTCTGCTCACAGCTGAGGGCTGCTTCCATAAAAGCCCACCACATACATGAAGATGCAAACTTGACCATATAGGCAAATTGCTACAAATGCATCTAACTATATATCCAATTTTATCTTTGCATATAGGTATGACAAGACTCTTCCAGTTACTGGCCTTTGTATCAAATATCTCATTTTTTTTTTCCACCTAAATATTTAGATTTGCTTATGTGTGCTCGTACATACAAAATTGTGTGACTATAAAACATTTATTCCTTTAAAAAAAAACAAGTGTTCCATGAGAAGGTTTATAAAACATAGAATATTTGTTTTGGAGTTATTCCAGTCTCTTACACAAATACCTTTTGAGGTTTCCCTAAATGATTATTTACAGACTTGCCCAAAGCTACAAGAAATCCTTTTCACAGACACACACACCCCCCAACACTACAATCTATCACATATTATGGCTTCTGGAAACGCTAACAGCTCCCTTTGGGTTTATGAGCCCTTATCTATGTAGTAACTGACATAACTTTTTCCCCTTTTGAACACAGATCTGTTTCAAAAACACAGAGGGGGAAAAAAAAAAAGGCCCTGTGAAGTGATTTTACATTAGAATAGCAACAGCAAGCCTGGATTCAGTAATCTTGCTTACAGGGACTTACTAGTTCTTGGTACTCTACATCTCATTACTCCCAAACAACACGATTGCTGCCTTGAAACCCCATCATGAACTGTATTCATGCTTAAAAACACGCACTTAAAAATTCATTTGGACTTTAGGAAAAGACCAAGCCTGTGCTCTGACACTATTAGACAATGTCAAGAGCTGCTAATCCCTCCACTGAGTTTTTAGAGGAAGCCCTGAAATTACAACCTCCTCAACAGTACAAAAATCAGAAGTTCTTGGGTTCTGCCTCTGAAATGTGAAGAAAAACTCATTTGTTAGTATCAAGCTTAAAGCAATTTATGATTAAACCAACCACTGGTAGTATAAGCATAGTTAAAGAAGATAATTTTTACTGACATAATAAGGCAGTGGCAGTCTTGCTACTGTGACAGAAGAAATTAATGGTTAGTTTGTGGAAATTTAACCCCTTGGTAAGTGTGATGTGTTGTTAGGAAATTAACTGACAGCTTTGGTAAGAGCTGTCATCAGGATGTCAGGATTTTCTCCATCAGACACACGACAAGGACATGAAAGGCTGAGCCTACAAGGAGTTACTTACAAATTTAATGGACTTCTTAGCATTAAAAGAAAGTTTCACCTTTAGACTGTTTTTTCAAGAAAAACTGGGCATTCCACATGCTTTTATATTAAGGACTTTGACTTGGCCAGCAGACAGCAGAAAGCCAGTGGCTGCCACCTTTTGAAACAGGTTTGATCAGTCTTTGAAAGACCACAGTTATCTGAGAAATGAGGATTTTTTCTGATTAATAGCTCCAAATAGGTTTTCCAGGTAGTACAGCCTGCAGCAGAAAGCAGCCAAGGCTTTCAGCTTTCTCAGGATGAAGAAAGGTTGGGAAGAGATCCTGTGAAATAGAGGCAGTGGGTAAAAAAATCAGAGCAATAAGCAGGGACAGGAGCTGGGGATAGAGGGGGAAACCACCCCACTGGGTAACAGCTTCTTTTGACTCATTGTCACCTGCGGCCAGACCTGACTGCTAGTTGTGCTTCACCTGGCCAGAAGATCACCACTGAAGGAAGTAACAAGTGAAATAAGGTCACTAACAGGAGAAAGAGCTTCCTGTTCTCTGCATCCCTGCACAAGCACAACAGGGAGATCAGCGTGACCAGCCATGAAGGCAGCACTGCTCAGAGCTGCTCTCACAAACTCTCCTTTTCCAACCCCCAACACTGACGGGAAGGAAGAACGAACAAAGAACCAACACCGAAGTCAGCAAAACTCGGTAAGATGTCCTGGTGCTGAAATGTTGCTCAATGCATGTTCTGCAAAGTCAAAGTAAATATGGTGAGATCTATACCATAGAATGACTCGTATGATCTCTACGCAGAGATAACCGTGTCATACTCACAGCAAAGAGCACAGGCCCACGTGAATGACAAACACTTCCAAGTGTCAGAAACCCTTTGCAGTGCACACAGGCACCTTCGCTTCAGTTTCAAAGCGTAACTGTCAGTATTTTCTCAATAATGTGTTTTTTGAAAGGAAAAAAACCACTCTGAGCTTCAGTCTGAAAACACCCAGGAGCAGCACGCCATCTCTTTTACACACCTACTGCTGCACCTCCAGCACACAGCACCAAGGGAACAGCCCTCAAACCAAACCCTGCTCAGTTTTCCAGGAACTACGAGCGAGCAAAACAGCCCTGCTTCAGGTGGGAATTTTAGGCTCAGCCACTGTAAAAAATCAAGTTGTTCCTGGGTTCCCCCTGAACGTACCGAGGCAAGCTGTGCCATTAGAAGAGCAAAACAGCTGAGATCTAGAATGTCTACCAACAAAAAGCTCACACAAAAAAAAAGAAATATGACTCACCCTACACCTGCTTCTGCAAAGCAGCTGTACTAGCAGTGGGTGTCATCGCAGAGGTATCATCTGGGAGGGAAACCAGGCTGTTATCCTCATGCACAGAAGTTACAGGATGCTCACAAAGCTGCCTCATGAGCTCGCGGGACCCCGCCGAGCTCTCTTGACTAAGGTGGCAGTGGAGCAACTACACGACACAGAAACCCATCATCTACCACTCCAGCAGCTTCCATGAGAGGGATGACCCCAGTCAGCAGCACCCCCAGGAAAGGTGCCCCGACACTCCCCGTGCAGCGGCACGAAGCACGGTCAGCTCCATGGGCTCGGTCTGGAACAGGCTGGACGAATTCAGATCGTCTCTGGCCACACTGGCCTGCCCTCTCCCCTTGGAGCAACCTCTGACAATGCGGTCGGTAACAGAAAGGGGTAAGGAGTGCCTATGCAGGAAAAAAAGACACTTGGAACATGTGTAGGGAATGATAAAAGATAAATATCATTTCACACACACTCCAGAAGAAAGGAGACTTCTGCTACACACCCCACACCCCCCCAAAATAAGAAATCTAAACTAAAAATTGAGATTAATGATAAGAAACACAGGAGGTACAGCACGCTCTCATTTCAAAGGTCCTTCTGCTGACTGGGGAGGAAGAGGGCTGAGCAAGCAATGTTTAAAACAACAAGCCCTTAATTTACAAGCAGCTTTTACTGTCTCTTTTAGTAACTGCTTTATCGGGCATGAAGCCAAAGGGGTGCTACTAGTTCCAAAACGCTCTGCGCAGCTATGCAGCATTTTGAAGAAGCACAGCAAAGGAGCATCAGCTCCTGACTCGCCTTCCACACAAACAGCTCAGCTGCACAGGAGGTGAGGGTGTGTGCCACAGGTTAGCAGTCAGCTCTTCTCGTTTTTCTTGCTTGTTTTAAACTGACAAATCCAACCAATCTCTCTGCTCGCTACTGTTTGCAAGTTCCCTTTTGCAGCCAATGCAGATTAGCCACTTTGCCGGTGAAATACCACGCAACACATGCTGCCTTGTGCCTGTCACCTAGCAGCCTCGTGGGAATGCAGTATGAGCCAGGAGGAGCAGTGAAGCGGCACAAGAGTAAGAGGTTTAAAAAGACAGGAAAAGAAACAGCTCAGAAAGAAAAGCAGCAATTTCTTCCTTTCCAATTTCTGTGAACACTCCTGTCTTTACATGTACAGCTAGGAGAAGAAAAAGGTAAGAGGAGAGCCTGAGATTTGTCAGGCTTACCTTTTTACCAGTTTACCTGAGGAAGATCTGTAGGCAAAATTCTGTTGCCGGATGGAATTTTAATAGCTTTTCAGCTAATTTAAAGTAAACAGTCTGGTTTTCAATATAAAACTAGCCACCCTTTCAGCCTGCTGTGCATCCTATTTCTTTCTCATCTGTGTTAATCTTAAGCAATGTGGTTGACTCAAGCACCAAAACCAATATTGTTTTGAGCCCTCAGTTTCACAAAGGCTGGCAAGCAGTAACGCAGCAGTCCAATGGAGCAAGCTAATTTGAAAACACGAGTATTCATTTATCGCACATGTTTTGCCTTTGAGCACAAACCCAAGATGACGACTCAGCCAGGTACCGATACTCAAACTGCCCGGCACTGTGCAAGTCCCCCTCGCAGCCCAGGGTGAAGCACCTGGAGCCGTGACGAGTTTCTCCTGCCCCAGTGTATAACCCAAACTCCCTCCAGTCTTGACACCCCCTGACAGTTTGTCATCTCCCTCCAAGCAGAGGATCCCAGTCAGACACAAGTGCACAGTTAGATTTCAGATCCAGGCAGATTTTACGAGTCAAACTGTGCCCTGCAAAGGGGAAATATGCCTGTGTAATCTGTACTTCTGTGCCCTGCAAAGAGGAAATATGCCTGTGTAATCTGTACTTCCCCGCCACCTTCCTTTCAAAAATGATGTATTGTCATCTCTGCTATAGGCAGGCAGGGAGGCTTTCATAGCTTGCTGCCCAATTACAGGAGGAATTCTGCCCTCCCCCTCTAGCCTATACAATGGGCTCTTTATGTAAATTACTCAGAAAAATTAATACACCGTTAATCCATCAGTAAAGCTTCCTTTCCCATCTCTGCCTCGTGGTGTGAGTGCAGGCTAAGGGAGGCAGGGTGAGAAACTTTATTGAAGTTCTATAGCAACCAGCAGCAGGACTGCATAGTTCTGATCCACGGCATGCAAGATTCCACAGGCACTGGAAGTGTATCTGACATAGCTGTACAGTATCAACGTGCCAACAATCAAATGTAAAAATCAGACACTGGTTATAAATACAAATGCCCTTTTCAGAAGCTTTTCAGCAGTGAAAGGGGTTAAAAAACAATCTTCAAAGTGCAGATTAAAATAGTCTTCTAGCGCCCTGGAGCACAATCATATACATCCTGTGTTAGTGTTCCTGCATCCAGACCATCTACTAAAGCCACAATTTATTCTGACTTGGAACTGAAATTTTGGTCACATAGCTATTAGCTGCCCCCAGAATTGAAAAGAAATAAAAATCCCTTTAAAGTTCAAATGCCCTTGGAGATCTTGCCTGCTCTTACAAAAGTGACCTTACAGCAAAATTGAGTCAACCTTACACTTTCCATTAACAAACTAGTGCTCTGGCAGCGCTAGCAAAATTACAACCAAGTCATTTTATCGAGTATTTTTAACCACACATACCTCAGTACCACTGCAGGACAGACAGTAAATGCACTGGTAAGAGAGGTGCAAACTTATTAAATGTTTTCTGACTTACGGTAAAAATGAGGTATGCTGGAATAAGTACCTGACAAACTCCACTAAAAATAAACGAACACAAAAATTACAAGTATTGTTTTTAGCATCTCATAAAACATACTTCACGTTTGAGTATTTCAAGGGTTCATTCAGTGCTGCCTGTCTTGCATCCTAGATCTCTCTCCTCCTCTCTGTGGAGCAATTCCCATCATCTTGTTTATTTTGCATCTGGGACCTCCTCTCAGCCTACTCTCATAAAACAAAATACACTTAAAATTTTCCAGCGGGACCGTGAGGCAGACATCCAAAAAGCCACCCAATCTGTTACGAGGGGAGCCTTAAATGGCTTTTGCTACTACCTGAAGAGGAGCCATTCCTGCAGCACCTGCCTGAAGGATCTGCCACCAGTGACTACTGGCTACAAGAAGCATAAACAAAACTTCCCTACACACCACACAGTCAGGACCATTATGTTGTCAAGCTGGGAAATTAATGGTTTACCCTGTTGATTACTATAAGCTTTCACAGCTTTAACCCAAGAAAAACCAGGCAAGGCGATGCTGCACCCAGGCTTTTGTGCTGCCCTCCTCCTCCTACCCCACCTGCAGCTCCCAGCGCGATCTAAGCAGCTGGAGCTGGACAACAGCGCAGAGCAGGGGCTGCCAGGGCAGCAGCCATCACAAGGGTTAAAGAGAAAGTAAGTCACCTTTTCTCTGCTGGCTCCTGTAGGTCCAGTTCTCATCATCCTCGTCTACCTGCTGCATGCACATGGAGGAGAGTTCACCATCGCTGCGAAACAATCTCTTTGTCTGCCTTGACAAGGAGGAGAAATTTATCCAGCTTACAGCACGCGAGAGGGAGCCTGGGTTTTGTCTGAGTTTGAAAGATCTTGAAACACACTCCTTTTTCATTTTCTTCCAAGCCAGCTACTGGCCTCAGCTCCAAACAGACCTTTCTGAAATTGTTCTTGTCCCCTTTCCACTGGTTTTCATGGAAGGCTAAACAATTTCAATACGAACTTCCGTCCAGGTTTCTTCTCGCTGCATTTAAGCCAGCGCCAGTATGGAGGTAGGTCACCGTGCCAGCACGAGCTCCCTGAAGCTGTTTTGATACAGAGCTTAGGGAGCTGCCAAAGAAAACAAAGGGGAGAAAACCAGCAAAAAGTGGCACCTTGCAGCAGCTCAGAGAAGCATGTAACGGTTGAGCAGAATATAGCACTAAGGCACGTGCTTTCCCCATTCTCCACTCAACAGCAAAAGCTGTAGCTCCACTCTCCTCCCTGGCATCGCTCCCCAGGAGCATGCATGCGATTCAGTGCTCTCTCCTGGCCCCTCAAAAGCACCCCACAGTGGGGGAAGAGCAGGCAGAGATCATGCCCCGGTGAGGCACAGCTCAGGAGGGACGATGGACTGACCACACTTCTGCCTCCCCATTCTGGCTGCCCCTCTCTCCTCTCGTGAAAAGCCTGGTGAAGGAGCTCCAGGAAGGCTCTTCTAACAATAAAACAGACTGCGTGGCTATCGCTTAGGATTAGAGTGAAATACGATAGGCTCGCTCTCCTAAAAGCACGACCGCAGAAGCAAAACTCCTCCTTTCCTCAGCTCGGTGGCAGCGCAAACTTCTGAACCCTGCGTGCAGAAATAGAAAAAGCACTTGTGCACCTCTGAAGACGTGGAGAGGGGAAAAATAAAATTCTGCAGCTTGTAAATGCCCCAAACATCCTGAACAGAGTGTGCTGAAACATTAGTGCCCCTGTACCTGGCAGTACATTTACAAAGAAACTGGATGGGAGTGCACAGACACGAACAAACTCTGTGTGTGGGCAGACATTTTTAGTGACCAGACTCCCATTGGTGTGACTTGTAGCTCACAAAACAGGTTTCACTCCCAGCTATCTTAGGTTCTGCCTCCTTCTCTTTAAACTAGCAGCTGGAAAAAGCACTCCTTGGTGTGAAGGTTTTAAAGAGCCAGGTGGTACTGAAAGCTGCCACAGTATCAATCTCTTGCCCTACGTGCCAACACCAGTGCTGCTTCCAGAAAGGGGTAAAGCTGGGAGAGGCAAAGGCAGTGTTCTAAAGCAGACAGCAGTTGGGAATACCAAGGCATCCCAATACCCGTGTTTTTTGACAAGATCTGTCACGAAGATGCAAGCTGACAAACACTCAAGTTTGTGTCTTGCAGCAAAATAATAGACTTAAATGTGCGAGATGCCCAATAAAATTATCCCAGTGAATGCTCAAGGAGATGCTGGTAGTGAGGAACCCAAAAAAACCCACGAAACAACACGACAAACCAAACCAAAAAACTGGCACTGAAGAATAAACATGAATGTTTTAACGTGGTAATGGCTGCAGATGATGTTAGCAAAAGGAAAAGCAGCTTAAGAAATCAAGGGTACAGTGTTTCAGCTCCCAAGCTGTCAGTCAGATTTACACTATTTGAGAACACATTCGACCCCCTGACAGATGCTCTCCCAGCCCTTTGGATTCTGCTGCACAGCCTCTTCAAAACCATTAAAAACAAAGGTTCTGGCTTTTTCTGAAACTTATGGTTCTCTGACTCATAATAAGAGGATAAGGTTTAACCCACTGACGAGGAGGCAAAAAGCTTAAGTACTGTATCAGATTACCCTATGAATCAACCAGGCACACCAAAGTGACCTTTGGCTCTTACTAACACAGCACAATGGGTTGGCCAACTGTCTTCAGTAAATAATTTAATAGGCTGCATTCAAATTGAGCTCGCCCAGCGAGGTAATGCCTATGTACATACACAGGTCTTCCACCACTTCCCAGTCAGTGGTGGTACAGTGGGGCTGTGCACAAATGGCAGCAGGCACTGCTAACGTTCCCTTTCCTTACTATGTCATCAAGTCCTTTGATTTTTGAGGATTTTGTCTTAAAAAGACACTACCCCCCCATCCCTCATGAGACGAGAGACTTGGGTAGGGTTTGGGAGGTGGTTTGCGTTTATTCTTTAGTTCTTTTGCTTAGAAGATTTGGAAAATATAGGGGTGACATATCCCTAGAGACACAAACACAGGAATATTCATTTGGGGGCAGTAATATTAATATAGGAATATTAATTTTGGGGGCAAACAGGCAGGATTTAATGTAAAAAAAAAGGAAAAAAAAAGACTCAAAAGCCCTGCTTTAAGTTAACTTACTGGAGTTTTGTTTGAGAAAAAGTGAACATTTGGAATTGCCAGCACTGCAAAGTACAGAGAACTGTAAACTACCACAGCTATTACCAGCTAAATTATAGAGAGACAGATGTATAAAAACCCTGGTAGGAGCTGCAGAATCACACTCATGTCCTCTCCACTACTACTTCAAAACAGAAGATGAGAGAAAACAAGAAGAAGGAAACCTTTTCAGGTTAACCCAAAATGTCAGGGTAAATCCCAGAGACCTGCCCAGAGTCCTGACAGCAGTTTGATTTTAGGACTTTTCCTGACCTGCCTTTACACCGTAGTGCTGAGTCACAACTTGGTGATGCGAGGCCGAAAGCATTGCTGTGGGTGATGGACCATAACACTTCCACTGTTACTGTAAATACAAAGTGGTGCAACAGTTTGCTCAGAGTTTGGTGTTGTATTTCATCACGGGAAAAGATCCCTCAGACATCGTCATTACCACGGAATGCTTTTTATTCATAGGTGTAAAAAAGCTTAATATCAGGATTTGTTCTTGCACACATGGGTCAAAAGTAAATTCCCCAAGATCAAGAGAAAATAGCAATCACTGTTTGAAAAGCAAGCCATACTGAGGCATTAACATCACTGGAATTGCAGGTTAATCTATACTTTCATCAGTAGCCAAACTTCAGGTCAAGGAGTTGGAAATTTTATCACCTGACACACTTTAGAGGATTATATTGAATTTTGTAAAGCACTCTACATAGCCATTTAGGAGAAACAAGGTACATTTCTAATAAGCTTAGCTAATTTTCCAACTATTTTCTCCCTTACAAAGTTGTCGTACAAGCAAACAGCCTTCATATTTTCCAGGTTATGCGTGGAAAAACTAAGGCACTGTTTTTGGTTCAACTAACAGAAGTTCATCTCAGAAAAAAACCAAACCAACAACAACATGCCAAAAACAACCATGAAGGATTTACAGCAGAAGAAACACTGGGTTTGAAGCAGAAAGCTAAATTGGTTGTTTCTCACTCCCCGTCCCTTTTTTGTAATTTTTGTTGAGGTAACAGCGAACATGCATAGCCTCACATGCCATCGGGATTTTTACCATCTATCACAGCACAGTCATCAAAGGATTATCTAAAAGTTTATAAGCAAACACACGTACCCGGCTCACAGCCACTGTCTTTCCCTAAGAACAGCAAACAAACAAACAAATTGTTGCCTGGAAAAGGTTTCAGTTCAGTGTAAAAAACAACAAAACAAAACAAAAACAACCAAACAACCAAACAACCCCACAACCCCACAGACACACTCTTGATTTTGGCTGAGCTGTGGGTTTTGGCACAATTCACATTTCCTAGTCTATCATTTCTGATGACTCAACCCAACAGTAACGAGGCTGATTCACAAGTACAGCTTCCTTGGGCAGCCACTGGTCCAAGAGGACGGCCAAGAGGACGGCCAAGAGGACGGCCAAGAGGACGGCCAAGAGGACGGCCAAGAGGACGGCCAAGAGGACGGCCAAG
>JANHFX010012442.1:31789-50491 GCA_027560015.1 Chloroceryle amazona
TTACTGTAAATCACTGCTGGTCCATAGTTGAATCAGTCTGCTACAGCTACCATCTCCACTATATTTATGTTACTGCTTAATTCCATCTTCTTTTTATGACATTTTAGAATCATCAGCGCAGAAGATCAAAGTATGGTCCTGGTGATTTGATTGGGAAGTTCTCAAGAAACACGGGGATAATATTAAAGAACAAGAACTTTGGCAAACAAGAGAAAAGGCATACCAGGAAAAATAAACTCCATTTAGTAGGATTATATAGTCAGACTGAAAAATGATTTTTTGATCTGATCTGTGGCTTACTGGCCCTTTGTTAAAGCAGACGCCCATATGTTGAATGTCTATTTAAAAGTAGAATACATTCACTAAACCATACTGGAGCTAAAAAACTATTTGTAACTGAGACCATAAAAGGGAGAAACCTATGGAATGTGTTATGTTCATCTAGCAAAGCTGTTCCCTAGCAATCAGCAGATTCAGGCAGCATGTATCAATCCAGCTCTTAGACACAATAGAGTCTAGTCTGGAATACAAGAGTAAACCAAGACAAAGTAAGACATCAGAAAACTCTCAGAAGATTTCATCTTTTCTTTTTTTTTTTTTTGTATCAAACACCGTTGGCAGGAAATCGTGATGACAAGAAACATCAAGTGTTCAAAGTTTACTGTTCCAACTTTCCAGCAAGAAGATGAAATCAAAATACCTCCCTACACACTGCACTTAAACAAAAAAAAGAAAAGGAAAGAAAGTAAATAAAGGAAAATGTCAACAGAGGTCTTCATCTTAGTGAAAAATGGTCTGGAAAAAATTAGCAACTAGAAAAAGAGGAGGGGGAAGAGTAATAAAAAAATACTTGAAATAACACGTATTAGAGTAGTGAATTTTTATGACTGGAACACCCTAAACATTGCAGGGATGTAACTTAAAGTTTGGTACATGCTTCCTCAGAATTTAATGCAGTTCAAAATCAACCCAACCTCTTTCATTATCGACATTCCAAGGCCATAAACCTGCACAGTAAGTTAGCAAAGCAAAACATCTGCATGCGGCGCGTGCTTATGAAACAGAAAAGAATGATGTCATTTCAGCCTGGTTTTTATTATATCCCTTCTTCTAAATTCTCAGCAGTATGGCCCTACCTCTGCCTTTAAAAAACAGCCCAACATTATTTTGCTATCCTTTGGGACAAATTAACAGGGGAAGCCACTTACGGTGCCCCGGGGTGTGAACAGTCCCTGTCACGGGCTAAGGAAGATGCTGCACAGTTTCATTTACCCACCACAGCTGCGGACAAACCTTTGCCTATAAATGAACTTGAAGCAATATGGATTTTGTTGGCTTCCCTCTCGTGCCAGCAGCACAGCCAGCAGCTTGCTCCCCGAACACAGCTGGCCTCCAGCAAAAGCATGCGAGTCCATGCAAAGGAACACAATGCTCAAAACAAGTTCCTGGTGGAGACAAAATCTGCCCTCCAGCAGAGAGCTGTCGCGACCAGAGCTGAAGTTCTCAGACACCTAACGCTCATGAAGCTTATGACCCCTGCAGCTGCTTGATGCTCGAGAGAAAATTCCAGAGGCCATGCATGTCACTGCTTCTCTAAGCCAACTGCACTGTGACCATCGAACTCCAAGCTGCATCCTCCCACTCCTCAGAAGCTTCATTAGTGCCAACCTCCTTGCCACAGGTTCAAAACTTCCCCATCAAACAAGGGTTCAAAACTTCCCCATCAAACAAGTCTCCATTTTATCACCTGCTGGTGGTTTCTTGAAGCTAATTTCCCCCATCCTCCCGTCACTGTTCCCCCTACGTGTTACTTCTCCTAGAGATGATCTAGCAACAGACTTTCTATAGGAAGAGCAGGCAGGAGAATTACTGTTGCCACCTGCAGAAGTGCTAGAAAGCCTGGCTATGCTAACATGGCACTGTGGTATTTACTTCTTTCCTTTTGGGGGAAGTTAATGGAAATAAAATTAAGATGTTTTAGTACTAAGGGCTAGAATATTCCTAGAAACTGCCAATCACCCAGGCTAGGGTGTTTGTTTAATTTCCTTTTTTATTTACCATGCTAGCACATTCCAGTGAAGGCTTTGTAAACAGGGACTGTCAGTAGTTTGGTGGAGGGATACGGAGGACACGTGTTTTTGCCTCTCAGAGCAGTTCTAGGAGACAGTGGAAAAAAGCTATCCCCCTGCATTCGAATGAAGTCACTCCTGCTTCTCTTCCAAAAATTACAACAGCACCATGTATGAAACTCATCAGTAACTGGAGAATCTTGGACTTCATTTTTTAAACCTGGATTTGATGCAATATGAACTCTTTTTTTTTTAAAAAAAAGTGGATTTTCACATAAAGACTTTAATATAAACTCGGTCATATGTATTTTTTTTACACATACCAATGCTTTCTTGTAATACTCTTGGACTGTGCAATATTGGCCCTACACACTGCACGTAAGAATAGACTGTCCTCTCACCAAACGATGGGCTTGAGGAACTTGGGTGTTTTCAGATGTTGACAGACTGCAGCAGAAACACAGGATCTGTTTACAGACTCCACATGCGAAGCAAACACCTCTCCCAGCACTGCAGAGGCCAACTGCCCCATGTGACAGCCAACCTGGCCACCCCTCCAGCCAGAGCAGAGCTCTGAGTAGCTCCTCGAGTCATTGCAGCTGCAATGCTTTCCTTCCACCTCTGTCATCTCTTCTCACCCTTACCTGGTCTGCTGTGGGAATTACCAAGGTAGAGAATGCACACAGTACCTAGGCAAACTGCACAGCAGTACAGCATCCTCTTTACTCCCGCACACAGCGTGTTAACCTACACGTTCATCCACTTTCCTGAACGTTGTGCTGCTCTTAAAATGAGCAACAACTTTAAAAATTCCCAAATGCAGTCATTTCCCAATTTACCACAGCCCTTGCGTATAAGGTGACCTAAGCCAGCTAAAACCTACAATCAAATAACAGAAAATCTCCTTGCTGAAGATCTGAAGGGAGAAGTAGTATTTCAGTTTGAGGCCCAAAATTAATGTTTACTCCAAAGCAAAATATCAAGTGGAAGAGTTACTAGGAACAGATAAGGAACTTACAATCACAGTTTTATTAGTATAAATGAAATTGTTTTAACTGCCACTAAGGAAGAAAATACTATTGACAGCTCACCATTCTTATCAGTGATGATAAGTTCTCTAACACACTTTCAATTGATATGAAAGCAATCAACAGCCAGATGACTTCATTAAAGGCTTTTGCTGTTCTATAAAACACACACACACGGATGAAAAAAAGGAAAAAAAAAGTTAGTTTGCAAGGACAGAGCGTATTCAGTTGGCATCTTCTCTCTGCAGGAAATTACTCCCGTCAGATACCTGCTTATAGCTATTTCTGTGCATGCACAGACAGTTACACGCTCCATTCCTTTTAGAGATTGCACACTATTTAAATCAACCCAGGAGGTCAGGTCCTAAGCACCAAACAGCTAGCCAGAAGGTAAACCAAAGAGAGATGCTGCCCCTGGAGCACATTAAATATTCAATCCCATTTTAAAAGATGTTCTTACATATATTTTGACTGATAAACCTCCTCTGTCTGGAGTGAGCAAGTGGGAGAACACTGACACTAGTTTGACTGTATTGTAAATCTGAATTTTGAAGGCTTCCACGTTCAGGTTCACTTCACCAGCGTTGCTTAAAAAGCAAGGAGCTGAGAGCCGTGTTTTGCTGTTCACCTTGCTAAAGTGGTTCTGCTGAGCATTCAGGGAATTAAGTTTACTCAGCAGCATTCTCTGTTGTTATTTACGCCTGATTTAAAACGTGTTATGAAATTAAAAGGATCCATTCTTAGGTTAGAATCTGTGCACTTGCACTCTGACCTGACTTCTGTACACACCAAAAAAATAAGTGCACAGCTCTCATCCGTAAAGCAAAGCGCAGCTTTTATCTGCATAATCATGAATGCTGCACAGCTGTAGTAAAACAATCTCTGGTGCTCCCGCTGTATTTAATTGTGCCCTTCTAAATATAGAACAATTCCAGGCCTAGAGACTCAGGTCACCAGGTAAAACTTTGCAGAGCATAAATCTGTCACCGCCTTTTCTCACAGCATCTCTTTAATCAAAATTCATTTACTGTGACAGTGAAAAGCGCCTGATTTAGCAGAGCCAGAGAATTTTGAACCCGTTTGTCCTGTTTTCAAAGGAAGGAGATCGCAGTGGAAACTCAGAGGAGTCAGCAGAAACTCTAGCAAGTTGTCAGCCTGCCAACCAACCTTTTTATCTTTGTTTGTTTACTTAATGTTCTTCAAAAACGCAGGTTCCTCGCAAGGGTTACTAATTCCCAGGGAAATTCACCCAGCATCAGAAAAAAGTCCTTCTCTTTTACTTCTTTGTAACAGTCACAATTACTACATCTCTGGGTACCAACCACTACCACAAAGCAGATCATGCGTTTCCCATAATTATAAGGGGAAACATTAAAACCAATATTGTTCGCTTTTTCCAATTAATACGGTTACCACTGCACTCTAATTTGTCTCATCTGGGTCAAAGTGAACAGACAAGTACCTTCATAAAAGGCAGGCATTTCAATTACTGATGTCTAGGGCAGAAATGCATTTGTAGTAGGTTTTTTTTTTTCAAAACCAGAGCGACTCAATATTTATGTATTTCTCCCCTCTTTTCTGCTTCATACATAAAAAAATATATATATACGCTATTGACCTACAACTAAATGAAGGCTTTTGCCTTTTTTTTTAAAGGAGGTTTGGGGTTTTTTTTAAAAAGCTCATTTTTCTAAAGTAACTTACATTTTGTGAGACACGGTTGCACTGAGCTTTAATGAAATAACAAAGCTGCGCTCCAAAAATATCTGCTCAGAGTACCTTCAAATGTTTAAGTATTCCTATTAGCATAGAAATGTGAAAAAAATAAGTGGAAACAAACATTTCTTTACCACTTTAATAAACGCTTCAGCTCAGGCTACCAAAACAGAGACAGTGCACTAGCAACAACCTCACGGGTTACTGAAATTCAGCGTACTCCGGGCAAAACGGAGTCCCCCGGTTAACCTGGGGCACATCACATGATTAATGAGGAAGGAATTAGTCAAGCAATGTTATCGCATTTAAGTTTTTATAATAAATTACTTTCTCTAGGGAAGCCAAAACAAATTAAAGTAAGTATTTAGATTAGTGAGTTGTATTTTGGCTGCCATTCGATGTCTGACAGCAGCACTGCTTCAGCAGCCATGGGCCACCCACAGCCACTCCTGCCCACACCCTGTGCTGCACAGGACAGGGACTGGTGCCACACCAGTAGCCAAGCAGCCTGAGGAACTGATCTGGCTATATATAAAATAACCCCACAAAGTCACATAAATGAAGTCAAACCCTCATGGGCCATTTATCATCCTCTCCATCCCCATCCAGTTCCCCACGCAATCCCATCCTGTGTGCAAGCACAAAGAGGGCACAGTAACAGGCACTGGTGTCGATGCTTTGTGCAAAACTTGCCCTGAATTTTTCTCATTTTCCAACTAAAGTGGTCAAGAGCAGAGGAGTGGAACCAGCTGAAGGGTGGGTACAAGGTGCTGCTGAGCTGTAGCTCCAGCTGCAGCGATGGCAGTCACCCCCCTACCCAGCCCTGCTGTCTGGAAGCTCCTGCCACAATTCCTGCTGGAGTTGAGCAGTGACTGGCTACTTAGAGCTCAGAAACCAAGCAGAGGGAAGCCCCGAGGCCCCAGTTTCATGCAGCTTAAGCCCATCTAATTGTCTGCTAGTATCCCAGCCCTCCGCTCCCAAGGAATTCGACCAACAGAAAATAATCTTTTTTTTTTTCGGTTGTGTTATCTCATGGGTTTTGTTTCTGCCAACTTCCTGAAATGGCTCAGGAGCGAGGGGAGGGTGGCATTGCAACGGAGGAGGAGACACTATTGAATCACTGGTTTTCTTAGGCTGCTGCCAACCTACAACAGCCTACGTTAAGTAACAGTTCTGTAGCAGTTCCCACTCTCTTCTTTCAGATATAACTCAGCATGGACAAAAAACTTCGCAACACCTCTATCTGTAATTTGGTTTTGCCTTTCCTCGTAGACTGTACATTAAAAAGAGAGATGTTGAAAACACTTCTTGTGTCTTTCAAGGCTGCAGAATAGACAGGCCTCACTGCAGCACTGCTCCACAGCGCTGCCACAGTCATCAACGAGACGCAAGGGTTAGCTGATGATTCCACTGGGTCCCATAACTTGCACACTAATTCCCAGAACCTTCCCCTTTTCAAAGGCACAGAGAAAGGCCGTGGTGACACACGGTGGGGATGGCATCTCCCCATAGGCTGAGCAAAGTCCTGACTGAAGCCCAGCTTCCAAAGGCTCACTCAAACTCCCACGAGTGATCTTTAAGGTCAGTGGAGCTCCCGGGCCAGGCACTGAGCAATGGGCAAGTTAGACACACACCTCTGAGCCTCGACTTCCCACTGCTGGTGGGATACCCACCGACAAGCCAACCACATCGTTCTTCACTGACGGGAGAAATCCAACGCAACACAGCCAGCACAACCTGTCATTTCTAGCATGGAACAACATGGTGCTTTCTATAAAGAAACACAGCATGTACTGTGTGCACTTGCTGCGGAGGCAGAGCCACAGTTCTTTAATTTCCTGCAGTAGGTGAAAAAAATATGAAGAAAACCACGGTGACGGTCCTCAAGGAGGAGACTCTGGTCTGAAACAGCCACCCAGCTGCAGCTGTCTTGAAAGAATTAATTGGTACCTACTGAAAGATGCCTTCTCCTAATAAAGTCATTTTTTTTCTGCTGTGTTTCCACTAGTGAATTAGTATGTAGGGAAGAAAAAACTTTATTATTACAAGAGACTCAATAATCTATCTACATATCCACATCAGGATTCAACCAAAACAATCTAATACCCCATTAGAGATTATTAATGCACGAAGCCCCGTGATCACCTAGTGATTTATGGTATCATTTCCTCCACCTCACAAAGAGAGAAAACTACAGAACAGCAGTTATCTCACTTGAGTAGGTTATTAAAGCTCTGTGAGGAAACCCACAAACTCAAGTCAGCTAATTTCCATGGGGACAGGATTTCTCGTCTGTTTTTCTGACTCCACGCCTGTGCTTTAACTTTACAATTACCACCAAACTTCAGTGAAGTGAAGCTCAAATAATTAAAGAGACACAGCCTGCTTCCACTGAAGCCAGTGGCAAAACTCTCATTAATTTTAACAGAAGCAAGACTACACCAAGTGCTTATAAAGCAGTTGTGATTACTGGAAGGCACTCCCAAGCTCTCACTATTATTAGCTACAAGACTACATCTATCTAAGAGCAACCTTTGTTTTAAAGGGTTCAAAAAGTGGTCTCAAAAGCTACCAGGTTTTTAAAAGGTCCTGGTTTTCCAAAGGAGCTCTGAATGGTTATTACTCATATTGAAAATTTTATAAGAATAATTTAAATGTGTTGCTAAAGCACATGCCAAAGGCCACTCCAGCAAGGGACAGAGTCCCTCTGAGGGTTCTCACTTCTTTCCTATCTGCTCTAGCCTCTGGTTATGACAGCTTTTCATTCATTTTCCAATTAAAATGGTAATGCAATAAGATTTGGAAGATTTATTGCTGTATTCACTGGAAAAAATCATGAAATGCTTAAAAATGGAGGAGTGAAAGCTTTTCAAAATCTTTTCATCAAGTTCTTAACATTAAATTGTTTAGATTATAAAGCACAGCATAGTTTCTGGCACCTGGCTGACCTGTTTCTTTTTTGAATTATGATTCTTTCTCTCCAGTGTCCCACACTGAAACAAATAGATGCTAAAGATCATGAACGATGGGTTCCATCGCATTCCCTCGCTCAATTTTAAACCAAAAGTTAGATCCCGCGTATGAGATGCACCTAACAAAGGCATACACAAGTTCTCACCAAGCCTTTTGGGCAGCAAGTGAGCAAACAAGCATGACTTCATTATGCTTTAACTGTGACCAAATGAGTGCAGCTGAGCACCCTCGGGCACAGAATCATGCCAACAGCATCAAAGGACCTTCCTTTATTAAGTGTGAGCAAGAACTACACCAACAAACACCAGTACAGCAGCTTTCACGGGAAAGGTCACAGGCAAATCACTGCTGTGAGCCACGCAAGCAGTGAGGAAGAAGTCAGCACAGTGCTGAGGACTCTCCCTGCAAGGAAAGTGATAAACAGGCAGCACTGCTCCACTCTGATCTTGCTGTATCACTCACGGGACATGGAAGAGAAGGCTTCATTAAATGCCTCTGGAAGGCAAAAAAAGCATAGCTAACAGCAACAAGTTTCACACGGGAGAAAAATGCCACAATTACATCAAACACAGGGCTCTCCAGGAAACAAGGGATGCAACAGCATCCTGAAACCACACACACACACCTGTATATCAAATGCATTTCAAAGAATGGATTTTTTTCCATGAGCTTTCCTCTGTTTTGCAGCACAAGTAAACGTTTGGCTGATGACTGCCATGTCAGCATGCTTGTTTAGACATACCTTGGCTAAATGGAATGGAAGCAAAAGCTCAGAGTGCTGCTGCTTAAAAGAAATTCCAACATTTCAAGTGCTCACACTTTTCACTAAAAACACGCAAGGCTGCGGCCACGGCAAGGCACAGTATCCAACTTCAACCAATGCTGCCTCTGTTCTACCCATAAGCACAGAACAGGATCACAGAAGACTTCAAGCCTAACAGTAGCTTAGACTGCCCTTAAACAAGGGTACCTGTGAATACTCAAAGCTTCTAATTGGTATTGTAAAAGACATGAAAATATTGTTGCAAAGCAGCTTTAAGGAAATAACAATCATTGTTCTTTGCCAGTCTGCAGCCCCTGGGAGCTTATCAGTATAAGGAAGTTTAAGTTTTCCAATCTCACCTGAGCTTGCAGGATTCGTTACATCAAAGTCTCTCACAGATTCATCACATTATAATCCCTGCATTTTTACTGAAGGTAAATCAGTGAATAAATATATTAAAGCAAAGAAAACTTCTCTTTCTCCAAAGCAGCAAACCTTGTGCATTGTGTATGCTTTGACAATGCTTTTAAGTAACTTAATTTTCAGATGAGAAAGCTAGACTGTACTGAACAGCAAGGACAACTTGTTCTTTACCAAGTGTGAAAGCACGCTCTTTCTTCGCTTTAGTCAGCCAAATGCCAAAAATATAACCCCATATTTACATCTACCTGCAATAAGTAGGGACTAGAAAGACAGCCACGTTACTTCCAAACACGAAATCTAGTTTGCACAGAGACAAAATTAATTATTTCCCCAGCAAATGCCTGCATCCAGAAATGACCCTACTCAACACGTGTGCTAAGAGACAGGGAAATTGGCACCTTGTCCTCATGTCCATTTCAAGCAGAGCAAAGGGAAATTCCAAAGCTGCCCATCAGTGATCTTTTCCTCTCAGCACTACACACCCCATGCACTTGGCCTCCCCCAGCTCATCCACTGACTCTCTCCCCAAATAAACTCACAACAGATTTGTTAACTCAAAACACATTTACAGCAAGCAATACCTGCTGCTTCCTCAGATGAGCATCTCCAAGTAGCTCAACTTTCCATGAAGGAATCTGAACCTCCTCCAGCCTTCGTAAGACAGGAGCTTCCCATATCCCTGTAAGGATTGCATCACGCTGGCAAGCACGGAGTGGACAATTTCAGCTGTTTAAGCCACCTGCACCCCTGGATTCCTTTATTCAAACACTCTAATTCAGTCTCATTCCTGTCTTTCCAGTCATCTGTATGTTTTTATCCTTGCAGGTAACTGCACATCTGTACCAGGTGCTAATGGCATTCACTCACTAATTTTCCATGCTCGGCCAGACCCTTTCTAGAGCTCAAGCCCTAACCAGTTTCACATTACTCCATGATGTGCCAGGTAAGGCATCAGTCACACCACAGCTGAAGACACAGATACAAAAAAAAAAGTTTACTGACTTGTTTCAACTGAGGAGAAAAAAAATTAAAGATAAAAAACCCCACTTGTGAGTTACCCCTTGTGATCAAGAAGAACATAGTAAAGACCTATTTAAGATGCTGTAATTACTGTGCTGCTGAAATTTGAAGGTAATACAAAATTAGAGAATCATAGAATAATTTGAGGTGGAAAGGACCTTAAAGGTCACCCAGTTCCAACCCTCCTGCCACAGGCAGGGACATCTCCCACTAGAGCAGGCTGCTCCAAGCACCATCCAACCTGGCAAAGTAACGTTTTGAAAGCACTCGTGAAGCCCAACTTTCATCACAAAGAAGCCCATATGCTACTAAAGCAGATTTCTTTAAATATAAATAGGGTTATACAGGACTGATATTGGTAAATATTCAAAAGGAGCCCAAATTTAAAATAAATGGGGGGAAAAAAAGCCTGTAATTGTTCACACAACCATTCACTCTATTCAGATTGTGCTATTAAGCCACACTAAAACAAAACAAAACCAAACCAACCAACCAACCAGAGATAAAAACCCAACAAACCAAAGCAAACATACAAAATTGGAAATCTACTTACCAAAAGGGTAATTCTTTGCTTTATATACTCAGAAACAAGTAGGATGATTACAGTAGATAGTATATTTTATATGAAAAAGAATAAAGAGTAAAGAAAAAGAAACTGGCAGCAGATCTAATGTCACACTCGGGGGATTACAATGTAGAGAATACACACACACATTCTCCGCTGACAACGGCGCTGTGAAATTCTCAGTGGATGGCCGGCACTCTTGGGATTTAGAAGATTTAATGTTCTGCTTCGTTACTTCACAGCATGTAAAACTTTGGAGGACGCTGGAATACCGAGCGGCTTAGCAGGGAAGGAAAACGCAAGAAAAGGGCCTCATCAAACCTATGGGATCCTGATAGACCTGATTTCACAGCATTTTACTGCACTTCAGTTGCAGAAAATAAAAAGAGAGTGCTTCTGTTGCCTTAACTCTGTAATTAAGGCCACATACTGATTGCCCCAAAAGTAGACTGCATGTGCACCAACATCCTATTTTCACTTAGCCTCATAGAAAGAAACATCAGTCCTTTCCTCCCTTCCAAAACCACAAAGATTTGCAAAAGCCGAAAAAGAGGAAAAAAAAAAGCAAATTGATAAAACTTACACCTGGAGTAACCGCATTAGAAATTTTGCTTATACCTGAATATGGGCTTTTTCGTGTCCTGGACGTGGACACTTTGCAAATGCAGGCTTTCCAGTGGCCAGCACTGAAATGGACCATTGCTCCTCAATGAAGAATAATAATTAGGGCAAAGCATCTCTGCAAGCTGCAGTAATTTCTCCCTTTTCTCCCCTGTGCAGCCAAGCAGCAGCAACCCCGCGGGGTAAGTGACAGCACTACAATAGCTAATCCCAACAAGGGAAATTCTAAGCGAGGAAATGTGCTCTGAAAATGCAATATTTATTCTCAGAGGATGAGACTCCTGAGAAAGCCAAAAGCCTCAGTAATTAGTCTTTGGGATGAGAGGGTGGCTCTTTTGCCTCATAATTCTTTTCAAATCCTAGGTATTTAGTTCAGCTCAAAACAAGCATTTTTGTTAAGCAAATATCTAAGCACCTGGAAATTTTAGAGGTGCAAATACAACTCCAATGAAAACTAATTTCACATAACTGAATTCTGTGTTGAAGGTGCTCTCTAAATCATCTCCATAACACTAAAAGGTTTGTGGCTGTTTTTACGCATTTTATGGAAAAACATTTTGGGGGCCAGTTTCATTCCTCTTGTGTTGTTCAGAAGGGTGTTGAGAGGAAGGTCAAAATACACACAAAATACACCTCCCTTGTACTTCCCTTCTCACAGTGCCTCCTGGGGTGTGCTGCAAACCTCTCCCAGTATGCAGAAGAGCAGTGGATTTGATCCACGAGCCCAGCCCAAACACCAGAGGGAAAACCACTACCCCCTGCACACTTTAATCCCCCCGCTTGGAAACCATCGCCCTGAGACCTGCCCTCATGAGCTCCTTGCCATGTGCACCTCTAAAGAAATGCAGCTAGGCCAGGAAGAGCTCATCCCAGGAGGAGATGGCGTGGTGCCTCCTGGGGAGAGGGCACAGAAAAGAATGCAGTTTCCCCTTCGTGCCTCTTCAGAAGTTGCAACTTGTTAGCAGAGAGCTGGTAACGGACCTCACATTGTCCTGAGGTGTACTTACAACATCATAAATATAGATTAAATTAACCACGTTCACTGTGTAAAAAGCATACACAAACAGTGGAAGGGTTCAAGCTATGCACAGAAATATCTAAGCTAGCAGCAAGTCATTTAGAGCTGGCTGATGTATTCCCAGACCACTGCCTTACTGCTCCAAGCAAGAGCAGTAAACTGGCTTTAACAATTTCCATTTCTCACCACTTTATCCCTCCCTTCCCTTTCTCTGTGAGTCATTCCTCTGCGAGGATGTGCCACCGATGAGAAGAGCCTGCCCCTTTTTTCTTTCTGCATGCCAGCTCCATTCCTGGTGCCAGCTCACCGCAGAGCTGCACGGCTCACAGCACCAGCACAACCAGCCCACGGCGCAAGGCCACGTGGCCACGGGAGCAAAAGATACGACAGGTGAAGGGACAGAAGGTGGCAAGAGAGGGACAGCCAATGCAACTGATACCACTGTAAATATACAAGATTTGGCAATACCGGCAGGCAGCTTCGCACGTGCTCGCCCAGCACGCCACCATGGCTCTGCACAGCATGGAGAGCTTGAGGGATGGATTTTGACAACTCGAATTTCTGCAGCTGACTTTCCAATTTAAAATAACCCAGACTGCATTTCTGCAAAGAGGATCATATTCTCTGGGAGTTCATCAGCTCCAGAGGCTTACTGGTGGCCATCGCCCACCTCCAAATCTGCCGTATTTTTCCAAGTACTAGGAAATGGCAATAGGTTGGCACAGGGTAGCCAGACACAGCAACTTTCACAGATGAAACTTGGGAAGAAAACAGTACTGAAGAAGAAAAAAAACAGGATTCCCTAAGCTGGTCTAGCTGATGGAAAGTTTAAAATAAACTGGAGACAGATATTTCATGTCACATAGGAAAATGTTTGCACAGCAAGTACAGCACAGAATGTAAGCAATAATTGCTTTGGAAGAAACAGTAATATGCAAGATGAGAGTGAGTTCTGGAGGCCAAGGGCAAACAGGAAGAGCTAATTTGCAAAAGAAAGATCTTAGAATTAAAAAAGTAGTAATTACAATGTGTATGTTAGTAAAGAAAACTTCAGCACAAAATGCATGTGTATGTATTTTCATCAAGCGTAAGGCAGGTCTAAGTGAGGTATGAAACAGCTATTTACAGGAAATTATTGGAGCCATACAATATAGTGTTTCATTTTGAAAGCTTACCGGGCTTAAACTAGGCTGGATAGACAGAACAGAAGGGTACTTATTCTTTAAGCAGCACTCATCTCAGAAGGATGCTGCTGCTTACTCACAACAAAGTCTAATTACAGCCTACCAAGTGCACCCACTAACTTCAATGAGACTAGTCAAAGAGAAAGGCAGACTCTGCTGTACGTCAGGTTTAGCAGCTTCCTGATGAAGTACTCCAGAGGAAACAAACTATTCGGCCAGTTAATAGAGGAAACTATTTAAAGCCAGGGGAGAAGTGATGCAACTTGCTCACCACAGGAGCAGTCACCATCAATGCCAGAAGCAGGACTTGGGAATTTCACAGCTTCCGTGTATGTGCACAAGACCATCAGATCTCCCCGCAGAAAATGATCAGCTTTAGCAGATCTTTAATTTTGCTGTTTATTTACAGCTTTGATTACAAGGTTCTGTGTCACTTGCTTTCATTATACTGGTAATTGCGTAGGGACTTCAGTTATATATAGGTCACTGCCTTCTATTGCAGGAGCGCACACTTTTGCAGCTGTAATAAAATGCAGAAAGGCAATAAAGGAAAAGTAACTGGGGAAGGAACTTAGGCCTAGATGGCTATTGTTTTGAAGCTCCATCTCCCATCATGATTCAAACACCAAGTGGTAAAACAGTTCTGCATATCTGCTTGGCATATTACAACGCACACGAAACATACCCATCCGACTGACAGCTCTCCTTCAAAACACTGCGTAGCCAATGCCAGCAATATCAGCCTAGATAGGAATTTCACTTCCAGAGCTATCTCTGGGTTTTCATAGAATAACAGAATGGTAGGGGTTGGAAGGGACCTCTGGAGATCATCAAGTCCAACCCCCCTGCCAATTCAAGAACACCTAGGGCAGGCCACACAGAAACAGATCCAGGCAGGTTTTGAGTAGGGCACTCTGCTCCACTCTTCAAACTACACTGTGCATTGCCTGCAGAGTGCTCCTCATCTTGTTCCAGCTCAAAGCATCTCCATCCAGTCAGGCCAGACAAGTAAGCATCTGTGAGGTGCCTGTTACAGAGTGTCACATCTGGGACCACTGAACATTACAGAACTGCCTATGGAGAGCATACTGAAAAGCGATGCTACTGGTAATAGGACTGGAAACCAGTGTCACATCCTGGGAAAACTGACTAAATGGGAATTGTTTTCTAAATAACTTATGTGCTCTTTATTTATTAGGAAGTTGCATTCATGTTCTGACTGCCCATGGATTTGGTTACAGAAATGTTAAATGCAAATATGTCAAATATTTTAAATATATTTCTTTTAGAATTAAAACTTTTTTTTAATATTTGGTTCTGGAATATTACGAGTGAGCCCACGTACTCACATTTCACACACAGTTTACATTCCTCCTTTTGTTTCTCCCCACTTCCACCTGAATTACAGTCATGTGAAGTCCCATCAGCTCTGAAACACAACCTCCTTCCCTCCACTTTAAAACCATGCTCCTCCTGGCCAGGAACACTTTCCCCTCCAACTGGAAGTGATCTGGCCAGAGCCCTGCTGCCAGCGTTGCCATGCTTTGTGCCAGGCTGGCTCCATTCAGCAGACAGCTAATGTAAGCACAATTAATACAATCTCAGTTATACATGCATAAGGGTTCAGCATCTGGTTAGTCTACACACAACATCTCTGGTGCCCGTCGGACAAAGCCAGACTTTCTCAAGGTGCACAGGCTCAGGAGGGGAGATGAACCTGACTGCACTTGAGGGTTGGCACTTGAACCTGACTGCACTTGTAGGGGAAAGTCTTGCGTTCATAGCAAGCTACGTATACTGCGTTGAAGGATGGCCTGGACAAACAGAATATCCACAGCGCTTGTGTTCCTGCTGCATCACAGCACTAGCACATTCTTAAAATAATCCAGGGAAAAAGACTGGAAAATATTTTGAAAAATAACTAAAAAAAAACCCAAACCAAACCCAAACCAAATCTGGGGAGAGAGGGAGGGATGGAGTCAGAGTAGAGCATGGCACATAACTCCACTAAAAAATTATAGCTTATGTCTCTCTGGTCAAAAATTCAAACCAAGGAGATCAACGATATCCATTTGATCTATCACAAAAACATACTTGCTTTTGAAATGCCTTTAAAGTCCCTTCATCAAAGCGGAGCAGGCAGCGGGCCACGTGCGTGCGCGATCCTCCCGCGCAGCAGCTTTCCCTACAGCCCGCCTGGATACGACGGCCCAGAGGAGGAGGATGAGCTTGTGTGGGCATCAGTCACGACAAGGGGCAGCAGTGACGCCCCGCACACTGGGAGCACAATCCCATCCTTTTTGCCAGTTCTCCCAAAATTCCTTTTTATTCTGTGCATTAAGCAAAGGGGAAATTGCAGCCATGCGTATACGAAATGAGCTGAAGCCTAACATGACGAGACAACTTTGGGTACGTACTAACTGGTGAATCAGACATTTTTCCACTTCTCTCTTTCCTCTGTTAAGTGAGATGTCAGACTAATCCTTCTCCTTTGAAACTGCAATATTCAGATCAGAGGTGTAAAAGCAGTCTCGGGTTGATCTTTAATTATACTTTCTACATGTATTTTGGTTACAGTCTTAATAAAGGCATGCTAAAGGCCCTTGGGTCTTATTTCCTTTCCTCTTGATTTTATCTTGCTTCATTCAAATTACTGTGTATGACTTTATACAGCTGAGCTGTTTCGAGCACCGAAACCTGAACGCAGTAAGAATCAGACCAACACCAGTTCTTACAGCTAATGCCATTCCAACACACACAGATACCTGCCATTTCTTTTTCACGTCAATCCTAGCAATGCTGCAGATGGTTTCAAGCATGGATTGATGCCCTGTTCCTCAGCGAGTTGTGAGAAGCAGAAGGAAAGAAGGAAAAGGAGAATCAAAACAGGGTGGACATTATGTCACTGCATCTTTTTGCAGGATGAAGTCCTAAGGGAAAGCTCCTGGGCTCCTGCATCAGCAAAGACAGACAGTTGGAATTCCTGTCTCGCTCAAGAGGAAGGACTTCAAAAAGCACACAGCTGGTTCTCAGGCTCTTCAAAGAGCTCTAGAAGCAGGAAAATGCCAGACTACAATATATTCAAAACTCAGTAATAACAGTGGCAGCTTCAGCCACCTTTTCACATCAGAGATGTACCTGCAACCTACTCCAGTGGTGAATTAGGATAAAGAACAAACCAGCCCAGGGAAAAATGGAACTCAAGAAGAGGGAGGATGCAGGCTTCTTTCAAAGTATTTAACTATTTTGGGCAGCTACTCTACTGGAGGTTTTAAAGACTAACTTGAGGGGGGTAAAGGGTAGAGGTCAGAAAAATGCTTATTTTTGAGCAGTGTTGTCAGATGCATTCTTCAACTTGCACTGCTGCTTCCCTGCTGAAGAGGAAAGGAAGCTGTACGGGGGTTGCTAAGCTTCTGAGCAGAAGTAAAGGAAAATAAGCAAGCAGGTAAAGGTCTCCAAGACACAGCTTCAAAAGGAGCTGACAGTGCCAACACCATTAAGCAGAGAGGCTGCCTGCATAAATCCATCCACATGAGAATGTGTTAATTTTTCCAAAGCTTACAAATGAATCAAAGGTTATTTCATAACCTCAAGGAAAGGGAAGAGGTCCGAATGAAGGCAGGAAAAAAGCAATCAGCATGACTGTGCCAGTGACAGGAGGATGGGCTGACCCCCTGCACAGACACGCTGGAAGCTCATGACATGATTTCATCCACCGGAAGCCTCCCCCGGCAGTGTCTGTTTGAAATGCTGCTGCCCACCCTACAGTGATGCCAGTTGACACAGCCACGCTGAGAATCAGCTCTGGCTTTGGCGAGCAAAACAAATACCGCAAAACTTGTTGGTCCACCCCCTTTGCATTTCTACGGCAGCCCCAGTCCCCACGCTGGGTCACAGGAGAGCTGTACGGCTGCGCCGGAACCACGGAGAGGGTTGTGCATGCGAGCGCGGGGTGAAAGCATGGGATATGAATTCATCTTGTAAAAACACAGCTTAAGCCAGCTCTCCCTGCCAGAGACAGATTTATCTAGGCTTAGAGGAATTTATAAATGAGCAAGTAAAACCCATCCACATAAGCCTTTTTGGAGACAAAGCTACATCTCATGCAGTACCCTATCATGTATCTGAGAGGCGTTTTTGAGGGATGAATCCATAACAGCAGGTTCCGAAGATGCCGACTCCCTGACACCGGCAACATCTGCTGTCACTAGACTGCAGAAGTCCCTACAGAGCGTAACACGTGAGCTACTTACTGAAAGAACTGCCTGTGGCTGACACACCCAGTCTGCAATCCCAAGTTTAGGTCGCAGAAGGACAAATTGTGACACCACATCCCAGGAGAGGCAACTGTCCAAGGTCTGTCACCTGCGCTCACTGAACGGGCCTGTGCAAATGCAAGTAGAAAACCTCCACTTGCAAAAGCAAATGCTCTCGTCTTGTAGCGCGTGTAACACCGACATTCAAACAAAGCCTTGAGTTCAAGGCAAAAATGCAGTTGCAAAAACACTCGTGTTATAAGCAGGGTTCTGAGTGCAGCTAAATGACTCTTTCTTTTATGCCAGATCAGTTTCAAATGCCCTGAACCCAATTTTTAAAACGATAACATTTCTCATTTATGTGCATTACTTTCACAAGCTCTCCATTTTTGCTTCATTCATACATTCACAACTGCTTAAATGATCATGGATTTGAGAAACTGAATTCTCATTTGCAAGGCAAGCAGCATTCATGCCTGAAGGAAAAAGAAAAAAAAAACACCACTCATCACTTTTATTACAATACAAATACCTTTCAATCTTTTCAAATGCTTGATTCCCATTCCCTGGGGTTTTAACCCTTCTGCAGAGTTATTACAGTGCACTCAAAAAGACCTTTTCCACCACTAGAGTGAGAAAAAACATTCAGCTGTGAACTAGTGCTTTGAAACAGATGAAAAAACAACAGGCAGGCTTCTGTGGAATGTAAAAGAAGCCTCACGTGCAGTAAATGTCACCTGTGCAACAACTCAGAGAAGAAAAGTCATTGGTTTGAGTAACTCTTGAGAAATCTCAAAGAATAAAGTACCCATCTATAAAACACGTGCACTGAAAAATAGTTTGAAATAGGTAGGCAGGGCTTGTTTTGTGCCCCCTGCCCCAGCAAACCTTCACAATTACTTGGACAAGAAAAGGGAATTTGTGTCCTTTATTAGCAGAGAAACAGAGGCTATAATTCCCAGGTGCATCTGCGAGTCTTTGTATTCCATGTTCCACATATTTTTATAAATTAGTCATTTGGAAAATTACACACCTGAAACTTTAACTGAACAGCAACTCGAGGAAG
>JANHFX010012442.1:53945-92689 GCA_027560015.1 Chloroceryle amazona
TCTGCTCAAATACCTGATCAGCATCTGTTTGTGTAGCATTCAAATAATGTTACATATACAAATAACGCTTCATTTCAGCTCTAACCATGCACAGTGAAATTTACCCAAGAGGAGAAGAAATCAGGGAACCTCTAACTAACCAAGAACTGTGAACACCACAGTTAAACGTGACAGCCACTTCTACACACAACTCCATAGCCAAAGCCAGCGTGCAAAATATCTGTGACCCCCAAAGTAACAATGTTCTTCCAAAGCCAGCCTGTTTGTATAGACTGCGAGCACAAAAGGATATCCATCTCAATCATGGTCTTGCAGGACTTTTACCACAATTTCCACACTACACCAAAATATAGCATTTCCCAACAACATCACCCCACTTTTCCTGTGTTCATTGTTGTTTTAATCAAGATTTCTTACCAATACTTATGCCAAACTTGCATTGATTCCGATAGCACTTAGTTCAACAAATGATGGCAAGGCAGATGATGACATACTTGAGAAATACGAAGCTTGGTATGGGAAATGTGAGGATCAGCAAGCTCTCAATCTTCAATTTATTGTCTTCATCAACCCAACCTCGGCTGTAATCTGGGAACATTTTATTTTGGTCGAAGAGCTCACCTAGTAGAACAAGTCAAACTTTGTTGGTTCTTGCCCAGGGCATAGGTGTGTTCCTGAAATTATACTCTCACAGACTATGCATGAAGAGGATAGGTTGGGAAAAGAAAATGATGATGGAGCTGGTCGTCAATTTAGTTGGAGACAGTGAAAAAGAAAATACTGACAATCTAACAACATGCTTGGGTTTCCTCCATACCATGCAATATCAGAAAAAAACATTCCAGCAAATACACAACCCTTAAAATAATTTTAATGCATGTTATTCTAATAAAGTGCTCTTCACACTTCACCCTCTAACCTCATGACCCTGTGCAAGCTCCTGAACAACCTTTATATTTTGTACATATATTTTCTATTTGACTAATATCTACAGAAGACAAATTTTATATTAAAGCTACCAAAAACTATTTCTCAGGCATTACTGAAGGTTTGTTTTTTGTTTTATCATCATCCTACAAATTTGGAGATATTGCAGTACTTCACATTTCAAGGAAAATCGCTGCAATTGAAGTGTCATTGGTAGAGTAAATTAATTAGTGTTTGTGAGAAGGCGCCAGGTTAATAGCTCTGGGGAAACTGGTCTACTTTTGATCCATTTTGATCTGTTAAAACATCTGAATGTTTGTATTAGAAATGCAGATCCTGTCTAGCCTGGAAGATCAAGAGGTTGCAAAATGGTGACACGACAAGAGGAACAAAAATCAAGAGTGTAGACACCAACACAACAGATGCCAGAAAGTTCTTGTAAAAACTCCTGAGCTTCACAAAAACTAAACTGATACAGCAGGGAAGGAAATACTGTGCTGCTTTCCCCATTACAACCCTAAAGCCCTACCACAAAGCCCTCACAAGAAAGAAAAAGATCAGAACCGCCAGTTTTGATACTGAGTGGTGGTAAGAAGGAGAAGGACACGGGGTACAACACAGTAATATAGCGAAGACTCTAGAGTGGATGCGCCAGGCTTCTCACCTCACTTCTGAGAAGGGAGGGAAATGCATCAAGCTACTTACATCAGTTCAACTTGTTTAAAACCCAAGGTTTATACAGATTTTTAAAGGTTTTGACTTACATCTCAGCTGCAAGACTGTGAAAAGTCTTTATACTTATGCTAATCACACTGATGCCTTAGAAACGTGAACGATGTGGCCGTTTGGAAGACAGCCGAGATCAAAGATTTCACGTGCAACCAAAAACATCAAGCTGCAATAACCTGCAGTTCCAAACAATTTGCACTTGAAGAGAACTAGGTCTTAAAAAAAAGTAAAAAGGCAATTTTGTTTATGTCCCCCATGAGTTCCTACATCATTTTGAAGAAAAAAAGCAGCAGAACTAATTTGTCATTTAACAGAAAACCAAACTTCATTTCTTTTGGGCACCAGGTAAACAAGGTCGTTTCACAGAAATCATAGAAGGGGTCAGGAACATCTTTGCACAGCACACAGAAAGCACGAGGCCCTCAAGGGACACTGCTTCTGAATTACCCAGAGGCAAATCAGGAAGACCTGAAATAGTCAGGAAAGGCTTAAATTCCAACTCTGGCCTGTCCTATCCCAAACACAAATGAAGGGAAAGAATAAAAGTTATAAAAAATCCCATTCTAGCTCTGAAGATCATTGTAACTTTGTACTGCCTTAGCTTGACAAGGCTCTCCCTTTGCCTACACTTTCTGGAGGGAAGGGACAAAGACCTTGAAAAAGAATTCAGGTTCCACACGAAAGCCTGTATTATTTTTATTCCCAGGTATAAGACTATTGACTATTTAATTTAAAAGTTTATAGACAAATATATAAACAACCTGACTGCAGTTTACTTGAGCTCTACAACCATACGAGGGGCATCTCAACACTGTATTTTTCAGTGACCAGTTCTCCGATCATCTATTGGGAATTTAGCATCTCTGGGCAATAGACAAATTCCTGGTCTTCAGCCATTAAAAAAATCAATTCTAAAATCTACTACCATCCAGTAATGGTGTTCTCTCCCCCAACATTTTTCAGACTTCACTTAAGCCTGCACACAGTAAGTGGAGGCACATTTGCACATTCACACGTTCGTGCTCTTCCAAAAATAATAACCACCTAGAACTTCTCCCAGTGGGTAACGCCAATTTCAAAACAATCAGGAAAAGCTTTATAAACTTGCAGTGAACAAGAGATGTTTCTGGTGTCGTGATGAAGCCAACACTGACACAGCGGAGTTAGCAGGGCATTGTGTTCCTCTTGAGCAGCTACTGCAAGCTTCAGCAAATGGAACGACCAGTGTCACAATTTAATCCCGATTTATTTCTCAATTCAGGATCAAGGTGCCAGGCTCACAGAGTTCTGCCAGCTAACAAGCAGGTACAGTCACTTCATCGGGGTGGGGGGGAGGAGCAGGTGGAGAACTAATGCAAAGATTAAGAGTAAATTTTATTTGTGTGCTGGTTGTCTCCTAGGTTCCAAGTCTGCAGGCACGTCCCCAGCCTGGTGCTGGCTCCACATTCCGAAGCACATCTTCAAGTGACCAGCTCGAGTGCCAGCACACGGGCTGTCCCAGAGCAGAGAGCTGCCTGGGACCGTGGCAGCTACTGGAACAGCCAAGAGTGGCATGAGCGGCAGCCCTCGGCTTCACATCACTGGCTGGACATTACAGACTATGCTGCAAGCAGTGTACTTAAATTATGACCAAAAAAAGCAGCAGAGTGGATTTGACATTGTGTATCGCAGGACACAAATGAAAGCAACATAAGATTTAAGCCTTCCCTTAGACTGAGCTCCTCACTGTGGTTTTCCAAAGCCCCATTTATTCTGACAGGATTAAAAAATTGAGAGTGAAATAAAAGAATTTTAGCAAATGTACGAGACGAGACATAGCACAAATTATTCTTTATTAAAGAATAAAAAATAGCCATTTTTATGAAACCTAAGAAGAGGGGAATAAGTGACAGGGGTGACTGGCTTCAGCAGCATGTGCTAGGGTGGACACACAGCCATGCAAAGCTGCTGACCATCCACCAACGGCAAGGGGTAAGGAGAAAAAATATCGAGGATGGTATCTGCAAACTGTCACCCTCAGGTTTGCAGTTTCCTAGGAGGGTTAAGGAATCATAACAGCGTTCTGCTTGTTTCCTTCTGACAAAGGGGCAGCCCAACTTCACCTGCTTGACCAAGTTCTCAATTCACCTGACAGAGGCGAGAGAATAAATTTAGAGCTGCTGACTCTATAGCCAAGAAGAAATTCCCTCTTTAGTAAAAGGATTTGGGTTTTTTTTTCATTGGATTAGGTCTTTCACATGTAAGCAAACACCCAATTAAATGTGCTGTGGGAATTATGTTTTATTTCTGTTTTCCCCTCTGGTCCTTTACACATCTCCCGCCCCGTTACAGCCCCACTTCTGTGTGCCTGGCATTCATGTATTTCAAGCTGAATGAATGAAAGCAGTGAATGCTGGAACTGCAGCAATAACACACACCAGGCCTGCAAACAGGGAGATTCCAGCCTTGACAGCTGATAACCTGGGTTATCATGAACCCCTTGCTACAAGGGGGAAATGATTTAAAGGTCAAGTCCCAGTGCTGATGTGCCCCAGCTTGGTCACAACGTCTTCACCAGCACAGAACATCCCTGCTGGGCACCAGCACACAGCTCCAATGCTGCCTTTGCCAGCAGCAGAGGGACTGCTGGGGTGCAGAGCTGGCCCAGCCTTCCCTCCCAGGCAGCAGCCAACTGCACCCTGCAGCCAGGGGCTGCACTGCTGGCTCTATCTGAAGCCAGAACTCAGCCTTTTCCCCTCAGCTGCTCGTTTTTCTGCTACTTTGCACCTTTACTCCCAGCTACATTCCCTTTGTTCTAGCCCCCTATGCAGTGCTGTAAGTCAGATATTTCATTTCCCTGACCTGGGAGAAAAAGACACCATATTTTTACGTGCACCCCCTCCAGGTATCCCTCCCTGTGCTGCTCTGACTGGTGCCTTCCTCCTTCCCCTGTCATCCCCCACTGGGACACCCAGCTCAGGACCCAGCTCCCCAGTTCCTGCTCTTACCTCACAGGTTTTCCCCATATTAAGGTGGCCAGAAACATCTCGGGCTGCTGGCTCTTTCCCCATTACCACACCTGCCTTGCTGATATTTTAAGAGAACTGTACGAAGGTCAGCACAAAAGTGACGCAGGGCCAAGCCACTAATCAGAAACCATTCAAAGGTAATTTCCCTAAAAACACAAAATATAAACGTTTGAACAGGAGGAAGAGGAAGAGAAGTTCCCCAGCATCGAAATGAAAAACCTATCATCTGTTTTCTTTATTTTTTTAAAGCATGATATCATGGGGGACCAGTAGATTTTTAGAAATGAGTTATTTTTAACTTCGATGAGTTAAAAAACAGAGAGTGCAGGTATGCCAAAGAGAGAGAAACAGAAATAAACAAGTGAGGGTTTTCCACTGTAGTAATTACTCAAACACACATACCTGAGATAAAATACCAGCTACAGATATACTTAAAAAAAAAAAACATGTAAAAGCATAAAAATATTTCAGATTTTATTTCTTTTTTTAGACCACTTAGAATTTTATCCTGGAAATGCTTACGCAGTTGATTGACCCTCTGAGCAGTTCCCTGTAGGTGGCACAAGAAAAGATAAACTGCACATACTTGCAGAACTGTGCCCTAACAACTGCATTCATTCCTAAAATACAGACAAGGAGCCTAGAAACACATCAGAAAGGTTTCTTTGGAGCGCTCTTATCCATCCCAATTTTCGGTATTTGATATGACACTAACTGAGCAGAAAATCTTAATGAATTAAAAGCAAAGAATGCAAGATGCAATGCACAGACTATTTTATATCTGTTTCATCTGTGTCTGTAAATTCTCACGTAACCTTCTCCCCAGACTCAGCAGTCAGTGTAACCCCCCCCAGTTTCAGGCTTTTCCTTTTTCACCAAGGCAGACATTCCAAATGCCTTTTCCTGGATAGCTCCTTCTCAGTCCTTGCTGTTTAGCTCTGAAGGGCCTGTAAAGTCAAATTTCATAAGAGACCCTTATTCACTACCAAATATCTTTATGATCCTAGATATTTATGTAGAATTTTTATCATTTCAGAAGTTACATAAGGCAAAAATCTTCCTTTGCTATCACAGCAATATTCCACAAACAGGATTCTTTTTCCTGCACGTTTTTTCTGTTTTCTACCTATTTACATCCATGGGATTTTTACCGGTATTCAGAGCTCCAATGTGACCTCATCCACATTCAATAACAGCCATAAAACATGTGCTGGACCTAAATAAAATCAATATATCTAAAAGTAGCAACATAAGTAGAAGACATATTTACCACTGGGTTCAGAATATTCTGCGTCCATTATCGGGTAGCAGCCAGCACAAAACGAAGCGTCTCGGAGCACCAGCAAATGGGCTGCTGCAACTGAATAGTTTGGATGGGGTTTGACAATGAAAATACTTTTTAAACCAGAAAACAAGCCGGCACCAGCAAGCTGAATAGCGGCTGGAAAGCTCTAGTAAGCGCATTCTGGGACACGCCGCTGCAAATCACAACAGGCTATTCCGCTGGTTTGCCGAGGGATCGTTACAAGTTAAACCAACCTGCAAACAATATATATCATTCTGGCAACTCGGTAAGAATCATGAACTTAGCCCACATGCATCAGAGATTTTATCTCGATTCATAGGACACCACTCTGTGTATAAAAGAGGCTGGCCTCCAAAACAAATTACATCAGCTCATCGGTGAGCATCTTTCGAAACAAAACAGGAGTCAAAGTTTTCACAGTTTAAAAGACACAGATAAAAAAAGTAGTTTTAAATCAACATAAACAAAAGCTCAGCAGAATGAAACAGCTATATTCACAGCATTTGTACCGGGCAAAACACCCATGCAGACGCTTCACTCAATAGCACTTTTTCTTTGACAGAGGAATCAATGTTGTCCATTTGCATTAAAAGAGCCAGACAAAATCTCTGCGTGTGATAATTTGCTGCAGCTACAGAGAGTTTGCAAAGAGAGCTTGAAAGTTTTCATAGCAACCCACAGTGTCCCTGTGCGCATGAGGGATTAAAAAGGAGATGCTTCTTTTGCTCACTGCCCAAAACCACTGTCACATAATCCCAATGCCACACACCTTGAGCTTCATCCAGGCTGAGCCCCAAACTTCCTTGGATGTTTTACTTATCTTCTTTCTCTTGCCTAAACGCTCTGTCTTCTCTTTCCCCTCTTCTCCAGCTCCCCACAGAAAGCCTCTAATTCGGGTCGTTCAGATTCTTGCCATGGACACCAGCATTTCTTGGGGTCGAGCTGCATCAGTTTGGTTCTTATTTCTCTCTCTGGACTGTTTTCTAGGAAGTCATCTAAATGAAGGGCAGCTCTTACGCTCTAAAGATTCATTCAGATCAATGACTCCAAACAAGCATTTTTAACAAACACACACCACAGCTGAGTGACAAAAAATTATTTCATACTTTGATGCTTTTATGCAATACAAATCTCAAAAAAAGAGGTAAATAGAAAGCCCTCAACATAATAAATTGTTTCTGATATGAATCAGGAACTGGAAGCATGTATCTCAATACATTTTATGAAAACAAATGCCTACCCAGTGAAGTCAACAGATTGCACAACCAATGGCTAACAAGATTGCCAACAAGATTGCACCTTGTAGGACTGCAGTTTTTACAACTGCCTGAGATGCTCGGGAGGCCATACAGATTAAAAAAGGGAAACACAAAAGACAGTACAGATGCTTTCTAAAACTCTTCTGGCTGATTGCTACAAGGGGATATGATAATCCACAGGTAGACACAAAGCATGGCTACCATAGTGCCCTCCCTCTATTCCTCGAGAGTCCAGAGAAAGCAAATTTCCCTTGGTAATACAAATAATTTCAGCTAAGCACAGCACTTACTACCATGCAAAGCTTTTCCAGAAAAGATAGAAAAAACTCCATTGTGTGCCCAACTCTCAAAGTAGCTTAACTCAAGAGCTAGAGATACGTAGTAATGACACACACAGGGAACAGTTAATGCCAGGTATGCTTAGCTAAGAAGGAAACACTTTCACAGCTACATAAAATAGGCAAAATGAAAGGAAAACTTTTGAGAACTACATATAAAGAGAATAAAATATGTAAGCCTGTACTGAAGATCACATCTTACTTTACAATATGTAATGAAAAGAAAGTGATTAAACATCAGATAACACGACATGCCTGGAAAAAAGACTGGGGAAAACCAACTTGCCTAACTTCAGAAACACAGAATCAGAAAGTAGCAAAAAAAATCAAAACTGCAAACTTTTAGCTAATTTATTTCACCATTAAATTTTATCCCTTAATACCATAAGCATGTCAACTGCTCCTTACAAAGCAGAAAAATACAAGAAACAGCAAGGCCCTTGCAGATTCAACAAAGGTACAAGCTGAATGGCTTATTAGTGTTACATACAGCTAATATCTTCAACACATGGAGTAGATTTTGTAGGATATATAGTTACAGAAAAACACCTTTCATCAGTTTTAATGACAAAGTTACCACTATGACCTTTACTGTCTAAAAAGAAAGAACAGAACCAATTGGGGAGAAAATCATGATGTTACAGCCTTAGGATTACGTTCACCATATCACAGAACTGCAGCATGTCAGGGGTTGGAAGGGACCTCTGAAGATCATCCAGTCCAACCCCCTGCCAGAGCAGGACCAAACTAAAGCAGGTCGCATACGCATGCAGTGTGGTGGCTTTCAATTCTCTTATGACTAAAAGAAGGGCAGGAATCAACTGCTCATCCTCTACCTCATTTCAAGCAGTAGGAAAAGGTGAGACACTCGTCCTCTTTATTGACTTTGACAAAACATGGTGTACAGCTAAGACTGTGACCGTGGAGCACTGCCTGGGATGCGGGCGGGTACGCTGCCCGGGACGCTGGCTTTCCTGCTGTCTGATGCAACAGAGCAAGGTCTGCCCAACAAGCAGGTGCATTTCCAGAAGCCCCTGAAAGGACTAAAATCTTAAAATGTCTTTTCCATATTTCCACAGCCTCTGTAGTTTTCTGATCTCTTGACAAGATTGGTTTCTCTTTCCTTACTCTCCAGGTCACAGCCTGTCACAGACAGCACCCATTGGGAGCGACGCGGGAGAGAAGCTGCAGCTGCTCAGTCGGCCACTGCTGTGCCCCTCCAGGAACAGGGATAGAAAAGAAGACAAAGAGTTACAAAAAGCATGGGAAGCACTGAAGGCCGAGAAGCAACAGCAAAAGCCCAATTAGCTGGTAGCAGACTCGTTAGAAGAAAATAAAAATTAAGAGAAAAAGGAAAAGAAAAATGTGTCCAGTCATCTTAAGTGTTTGATATTGTATAACTAAACCTGACTCTAATATGTGGTTTAGTTCTCTAGATGAAGGGGACCTGCAGCAAGTCAATATAAATCTCCACATTAGGGAGTACTCAAATCATGAAAATTCAGTGACCATCTGAATTTCATCCAGACTAAATATCACTTTATCTCATTTATAATCACATAACACGTACAGCATCTCTCCTTTTTTGAATAACGGGCATCACTTGCAAACCTTAATGCATTTCATTTGTAACATTGCTTCCTGTTCCTGATAGGGAAAGGAAAATTCATGAGGCAAATATTTAGCTCCAGGCAACAGGCCAGTATAGCAACAGAAAGTTTTACACTTGTGCCAAGACTTCTTGGTTTCCTTTTAAAATGAAAATCGTGACAATTATCTTGATGCTCTCTGATGAATCAGAGCTGTCTATAAGAAAAAAGGGACTTTTTTTTTTGTTTCCAACACACTATTTTACAAGCTTATTCACTTTCTTTAAAAAAAAAGCAGCTTATGTATCAACTTAATAGCTAACGGGCTTGCATGAAAACATTTGTAACCAGTCAAGCCACAGAGATTTTCAGTCAGTAAACCTGAAACGCCAATTGAAAGAGATACAGAATTTCACCAAGGGGATGAATTTAGAGACACTTTTCAAAAAATACAACTACTGGCCACTTAGTTCAACATTTTCCAGTCTACCCGATACATCTGACTGGCTTGTAACGGCCATCCTTGATAAGGGTGGCATTTCGCAAACCACCTCACCACAAATTAAAGCTTCAGCTGAATTCAGAAAAACCCTCAAGTACTTCACGTGCCATACCCACGCTGCTTACCACCACAATTCTAAATCCAAGATTATTTTGCTGATTCTTTGTGCCTTATGTCCTTGATTTGTTCTGAGGTCTTCTCAACGCTACTCTTGTACTGTTTTCCCGACACGCATGGGAAGTCTCAGCTGTTAACTGTTTTGCAGGTAGGAATCTGAGTTCTAATGATTTTTAAGCCCGTTTCAACTCTGTTCTCACACCGAGCAGCAATTTAAGGCTAAGGTCATTGCCATTTGCAAAAAAAATACTAGCTCATCTCCAAAAGGCTTTTTGAAGATAAACATCCTGTGACTTTTCAATTTACTAAGATTCAATAATCTAATCTGTTTCTAATGTGCATATTTTCCTTGCTTTTGTGGCTCTTCCCCCAGAAATCTCCTCCTGGCTCTCATGAACATTCTTCTTGACCAGCAGCTGATTGCTCCCACTGGTAAAGCTGAATCCAAAAGTGCTGCAGGTACAAAAGTTCACAGCAGAAAACTGTCTACATTCAGGCAAGAACTTACCATTTTCTGGACTCTGCCTCTCCCTCCTTCTCCCCTCCCTGACAGAGCTGCAAGTGCACTTTCTGTGGTCCCAGCAAGTGCTCCCAACAGAATGAAAAAATAAGCACGTTTGCAATGAGCAAACTCTTGTTAAATGTGATGTCATACACAGGGTTCAAATCCCATCATGAACAAACCCCAATTCTTTTGGCAGGCAAACTTCCCCACTATGAATTACCAAAATTCACAGCTGTCAGGCTGGGAGCAAAAAGTAAGGCGAGTAAATAAATACAGACAGTTTGACAGTAACCAGGGAAGCCCTCATTGTCACACAGCAGCTTCTCAACTTTCAACCTGCCTCACAAAACAGACCTTTTCTGCCACTCTCTGCTTACAGGGTTACTATACAGAAACGTTATTTTCCATACAGAAGGAAAACTCTGAAGCCAGATATTCTGCAGCTCTTTAACTGGTGCATGTAATGCTTTACAAGTCCATCCCACAAGACACAGCCCTTAAGAAGTATTTCGAGTCCATTTCAACTGGAAACTTACATGATGCAAGGCTTCTTTTTAAAACAAGACACCAAGACTACAGATCCACAGTAGAAAGTCAGTAGATCTAAGAATAAAATATAAAACCAAGACTCATGCCACTGGATTCTTTCTTTTCCTCAGTCATTCCCTTCCTGTGTTATCCAAACCTGAATCTCCTGCCCTTAATAACACTGTGGTCAGACATGCTCATCCATAACACTGTTCACATGATTGCATGCTTGAGATACTTGATAACATTATGACAGTGTCCAATTCTAACTGTTCGAGCTTGAGCCACGAGGTTTATTTATTTACTACATATAATATGTTTAATACCTCTTTTTTTAATACTTTTTGGTTGTGGTGGTTTTGGTTTTTTTTTTTACTGGCTGGCTATACCCTTTGCTGGGTAAAAAAATGGGTGCTTGGCCAGGCCCAAAGAGTGGCAGTGAATGGAGTTCAATCCAGTTGGTGGCCAGTCACCAGGGGTGTTGACCAGGACTCGGTACAGGGGCCAGTCCTGTTTGACATTCTTATCAGTGCTCTGGATGCAGGGGATCCAGTATACCCTTGGTAAGTTTGCAGATGACAGCAAGCCAGGTGGAAGCATCAACCTGCTCTGCAGAGGGATCTCGACAGGCTGGATCAATGAGCCAAGGACAGTGGTAGGAGTTTCAACACCACCAGGTTCTCCACTTTGGCTACACCCACCCCCAGCAGCGCTACAGGCTTGGGGAAGAGGGGTGGGGAAGCTGCTCAGCAGAGAGGGACCTGGGACAGCTGGTTGATAACTGGCTGAACAGGAGCCAGCAGTGTGCCCAGGTGGCCAAGAAGGCCAATGGCATCTTGGCCTGGATCAGGAACAGTGTGTCCAGTCGGACCAGAGAAGTGATTGTCCCTCTGTACTCTGCACTGGTGAGGCCTCACCTCGCATAGTGTGTTCAGTTTTGGACCCCTCACTACAAGAAGGACACTGAGGCACTAGAGTGTGGGCAAAGAAGGGCAACATATTGGAAAAGTTTCTAATGATTGTAATTAATGAAACTGAATTCTAGAAATGAATATTGACTCTTTGGGGATTTTATTGATGAGAACTAACCTTAAAACAGTATTGCCTGACCAGAGCCTCTGACCTGAGAGCAGAGAAAATGTTCTTTTAAGCATGCCCCATTGAAATCCCATGGTTCAAAATGACTGCTCTCCGACCATGCTTCAGCTGGAGCTATACAGAGTTGATGCCCAAAACCAAACTACAGGGGACTGTACGCAGGGAAGAACATAAAAGAAAAAGTGCCAGAATATAGTGTGTTATTACTCCTGCAGCATTATATTATTTGTGGCTGAGTTCTATTTCTGTTAGCTTTTAAACAGTCATGTTATACAGTTAAGTATAATTTCTATATTTGACCTCCCCTGAGATCCCCTGTTATGATTTTATGGAGTCAGTGCATTTCATACAGCAGCTGAAAGTGGAGACAACACCCATCAGCAAAGACAAGCTGGATGATAATTCCACAGACACTGTACTGGAAAGGGCAGGGATTGTCTCTTTTTTTTTTCCTAATCACCTTGTGAAAGAGTTTGAAACTGTATCTTGGTATGAATATGCAAATCTTGGAAAAAGCCAAAACATACAAGGCTATTCCTGTCAAAGCAAACAGCAACTCTCACTGGGAAAAGGCAACTGGCAAGGCTGGGTATGCTGGAGTAATCGTATTTCAATCTTTGGAAGTTAAGCAGTCACTGAGACTGGTCAAGAAGCAAATGAAAAGCATCACAAACGGATTATACCTCGGCTTTAGTTTCGTCTGCAAGATCTTATCCGACTTCAGGCATGACAAGGAACTGAGAGGGCAGCAAAGAAGCCTTCTGGTAGCAGGTGAGATAGACCCACATAGAGCAGGACATTTGCTTTTTCTGAAATGCCACATTCCAAGCCTAAACCAGCCTAAAGTGTGCAGTATTCTCTACAAGTATGGGGTTTTGTAAAGGGAACATAGGCGCTAGTTCCCAAGTTTACAAGCCCAGTAGCTGATGCACCCACGCAGTCCTAACCAGGCTCCACGCTTCGGGTCGTGTCTCTCCACAAAGGCCATGTCATGACAGGCTTGCCACTTGTTTGTTTAAAAACCAACAAAGGATAATACGCTCTCTCATTTTCCTTCGCTCACTCTTGCTACTCAGATCTGATCCCATCTTTTATCATTTCCCCTCTCGTAACCTTCCAGCCCTTCCATGCGCCCCAGTGCTGCTCTGACCGTTATCTCTTCTTACCACTTGACACCTCCTTCCCTTCAGACTTCCCTCTGCTACACCAGAGCCCTCTTGACCACATCCCTGCCAAGACTGCCTGCATCTCACGGGGGAATTCTGCCTGCCTGTACTTAAGTAAAATGTGGGCTTCTGCTTTACTATTCCTTTCCCCTTCAGTACCATGCTTAAAACACTGGCTGGGGCAGGATGAGGTACATTGCAGCAAGAGAAGCAGCTGAAGCCCCAAGTTCAGCTGAATTGATCAGTCCTGATTAAAAGGGTGGCCTCTGTCCTCCTCCACCACCCTGCTTGCCAGGATTTAACTCTTGCTCTTGGGCAGGCAAAGGGAAGTGAAGGGCAGGAAACTGCTCCAGCAAAGGATGCACCAACCTCCTCCTCCCGGCTTCACCTTCAGCTGGAGCAGAGAAACAGCAGAGTCACAGCATCTACTTAGGGGGATTATTAATGGCAACAAAACTAAAACAGGAACTGGAGGGAGGCCTTGATTTCAAAAGGAAGAACTGCAGAAATACTCTCTTCACTGGAGTGCTCAATGCTTCCTATTGGCTCACTTCAATTAGATCTCCTCCTAGTAAATATAGAAGCATGGGAAGAGTTTATTCCTGTTTTTGTGGGGGGCTAATAGTAGAGGTGGAATTAGGAGTCCAAGTCTTGTAAGTCTACTCCAGTGCTCAACTGACTGGACAACACTGCATACACAAGCTTAAAATGGCTTCCAGTGACATGTTTCTCTGCTGCACACAAAATCCCCATCATTTTTACTTCTGCTGTATTCAGAAAAAGCTACAGAATGGGTTGAGAGCACAACAAAAGGTAACGTTAAAAGAAAAGCCCGAGTCCCAAAGCCAGAGCTCTTTGCACTTTTGGTTCTGAACTTACATACATAAGACTCTACTTACACTGAAAAGACAAAGCATTACTACCCCTGTGAAACCTCTAACAGCCTTCCTTCTGTGGCAGTGCTCTCTATTACTATCCCTGTGAAACCTCCAACAGCCTTCCTTCTGTGGCAGTGCTCTCGTGCAAGCACCGACAAATGCATCTTGCAAAAGCCTAGGGCCACGAGCAATCTAAACCAGAGCACTGGTTCACACCCAGTACGGATCACCAATGACCAAACCCACTATCACGCCAGCTACTCGGTCACCTCAGCTTCCAGGGGAGCAATATTCAATCAGTTTGCACACTGGTAGTGCGACTGTAACTGCAGAGTGGATTTGGCATAGTAAATTCACACTTGCTCAATAAATTTACTGTCCTTCAGTGAAACTGGTACCAAAGAAGTCCATGCTGTGCTAAAAGCCAAGTAATTCTGACTCAAGCTACTGAGAAACTACAATCAGAGCACTCAGGATCTACGTTAGGAATGGCCAAGCATTAGGGACAAGGAAAACCACCACCATTCATTTTAAACATTTCCTGTGAATAAACAGTTTTCTGTCAGTGACACTGAAAACAAAGTGAAAACTTCATACAGAGTCTGGGCTGTGGCTTGGTGCAGGTTTTAAGAAAGGTGGTTTCTTGGGGGAAGACAGAGTTCCAAAAATTGATCATGACCCAAAACACCCCAGATATACAGCCCATGGAGTGGCACCAGCTTCACGATCTTAAGACAGCTTCCAAAGCTGTTTATGACCATCCTGAGAAATGAACACACGCACAGGGGTGGAACCAGCTTAAAGAAAAAAAACAGCTCTAATGAAGAGCACTTAAGCAATAATTGCACACCGAGCAGTAAATAGCTACCCACCAGTATGCCTACTCCTACCAGCATGTTTACTACTTGTCGTACACAGAGTCCAGAGCTAAACTGTACAGGGCCATGCTTACAGACACAGCAAAGGGAAAGTGTGCTGAGCAATAACAATCTTCCCACCCCAAAGGAATTTCAAAATTGGGCCCCACCTTACATAGAAGAGACCTAATATTAAGGGGCATGCTTGTTATAATCCTAATGTGTCCTAACAGGAGAGCCTTTGGGGAAGCACCAATACTCAAGGCAAACGTACAGAACAAAAGAAAGCAGGGTGAAGATGTGCAAAGGGAGGGGAGAAATGAAGCAAGAGGAGGAAACTTGATCTTTATGCAAAAGGAGAGGAGACACCAATCAATAGAGGAAAAGCTATGCAGGGCTGAACACTGAGGAACAGCAGTCCTCCCACCCTGGCTCCTAGGGAAATGATATTACAGGACAGCCAAAGCACCCTCAGTTTCCAGCATAATAGAACAGATAAAAAAACAAACCACCACACAAAACAAACAGAAAGAAAAAAACAAAACAAAACCCCAACAAACAGCAAACACGCACACACACACACACAAAACACACCAAAAAACCAAAAACCACCAAACCAAACACAGACCAAAAAAAAACCAAAAACCCACACAAGCCCAGACCTGCCTGTTTGGACATTAGCACTACTTTCTGGTTGAACTAAACCCATCACCCATCAGAAATCCTTCTTCAATTCCAATTAAAGCAGATGCAAACAGGAAAGGGCAATATCCTGTCTTCGACTTATTTAGTATTTGAGAGGCATCTGCTGTGCTCTGAACTCCAAACCAGCTGCTTTCTGCCACTGCAAGCTAAGTCACAGACTCTTGTACCAGGCTGAGAAGTTCAGTGACTCAGGTTTTTCAAGACATTAGGCATTTTTAATTAGTGAGTTGTAATGCAGACTAATGTTGAGCAAAACTGGTTTAATTTGCATTTAATTACATCAGTAGATCAAGCCACACAGGTTTGGCATCTATTTCAATAGGGGAAATTAATGAATACTCAAGGTGTGTGAGAGAAACAGGAATTTCAGCTAAATAAAAATTCGAGTGCCTACAGACAAAGACAAGAGATGGTGAGAGCGCAGGGAGGTACACTCTAGAGAAATACAGGAAGCAAGCTTTTCCATTTTGGCATGCCAAAAATACTTGGCAATCTAGGTAAAGGAATGAGATTTATAAATGGTGTGGAATCGAAAAGCCAGATTTGGATACACAGAACTTTTTATTCGTAGCAATTACATTATTATGAAAGACATGGAAAAAAAAAAAACAACAAAAACACCAACAAAAAAACACCAGACCAAAACTCCAACCAAAACAATCACTGGGCTAAAACAGAGAAAAGTCTCAGAGTGCAACCCAAAACCCACATTAATCCAAACCAGCCAAGTGCCCTAATTCCCAGGCTACAAAGCTTAGGAGCCTCTTTTCCAACTTCTTCCTTTCTGGTCTCATGACCTTCACTTCAGCAGGAGGGATAGAAACTGATGCTCTTTCACACCAGCCCAGTGACTAAAGCCTGTGCTCTCTGGCTGCCTTCACTCTGAAGAGACCACTTAATGAAAAGTGCCTAATTATTAAATATTTAAGAAAAAAAAAATTCAAGGGGGGAGGTATCGTCTGAGTTCAGGCATTCAGAATTCGCTTGCAGGGTAAGTTTTTGGACAGCAAGTCCAGACTCCTCGACTGGGAGGGCCCAGCAACCTCCCAGAGACACGGTTACTACAGTAAGCAAGTGGCAGAAAGAGAGCTCCTGCTGGGTTCTTGTTCACAGTTGTATCAGCCTGACTCATTTCTGCCATCACTTTGGTGCTGGAGAGAGGGCAGAAGCTGTTACTGTGAGCACTGCCAAAACGAGTGCACCATCACGCCTCCGGCATGGATATTATTCCTCATCTAGTAAACTATGTGTTGTCCCTCCTGCCAGAAAGCTTCCCCTTGGATCAGTAGACTGCACCTGCCCTGGATCCAGCCCAAGGAGTCTGCAGCAACATCAGGGGAGAGGACAAGGAGTGGCAGTTACGCAGATCAGGTGTCACCCACCTGGACCGTGGTGGACTGTGCCCATCCACCAGCTTGCTACCACCATCTAAGAGGGTATTCATGTCCTTCCACCTTCTCTTGGGGAGTCGGAATGCACCTGGAAGAAGTCTAGAAAACTTAGGTGGTGCCTTACTCCTGCTACATCTCCCACACATACCACAGCAAGCTCTTCTGGTGTAGTAGCCGTGGCTGAACAGGTTGCACCAGGATATGGCATAGATGCTCCGACAGATAAAACTTACTGAAAAGACACGAGTTAGTTTGAAGCAAAAGCCAGCATAGACTGACGTGCACCGTAGTTTGATGCATAGCACCATTCCACCAACTAAGCACACACACTCTACATGGCTCTGTCACATCACATCGGACACGGAAGAACCTGTTCACAAATTAGGGTGTGAAATTTTTCTCTGTATCACTGGAGCCTCTCTGGAAAAGTAAAGTGGAAAGTCATCAAGAGAAAAGCTTGATAACAACCACGGCTGGAAGAAAAAGCCCAGCGAGTAACTACGACATCACAGGCAGAGGAAGAAAAAAGCAAAAGCAAGAATTGTCAAAGCTTTCCCCTGATACAGGCACTATCTAAAAATAATCAAAGCACCTGCAAGCAGCAGGCACACACTTCACTTAACAGGTGATGAAAGGCATTTATATTATTTGTATGAAGGTACAAGGCTTCCATAGCAGCAAAGAAACCAAAAATAGCACATTTGTTATCAATTCTGGGCTCTAAACGAACACCTCCCTGTTTTTCTCCCTCCTACATTTTTTTCCTACTGGCTTCTTTTTAAAGAAGATCTAATGACTAGCAGATGCTCTGGGAGTGTAGTCCTCAATGAAGGAGTAATTAACAGATGGAAGTTTAGCAGTTGTTTCTAGTTACAGTCAGATGAGCTGTACATTCTTCAACCCCTAAGTAAGGGAAGGGGAAGAGCAAACCAACCTCCATCCCCATGCCCCACAGTAAAATGGTACAGAGTGGTGCATACTGAGCAGGACTTGGGGGTGTTGAAATAAATCCCAATCACTCAAGTTTTTAGGAATATCCACTACATTTAATAATAGTGATAAAAAAATTGGTACATGAGAGTTGATATTGATCAGTGGGCTATGTTCTACAGATTCACTACAGTTTGTTCATAAAAACTTGTGCTTTTTCTATCACAGCTAAAGCTTTTGAATAAACTTCTGAAGCTCTACTCATCTTCAAAATGTAATTTATTTGCCTCAGCGAAAACTAATGAGTAGAACTACATGCAGAATATGGAGGAATTGCCCCATATGAATGAACACCATGTATAGCTTCAAGTAACTCTTAACCCAGTTTGGTTGCTACTCCCACCGCTCGATAGCTGTCACAGTTTTCAGTGCTGCTTAGCTAACCTTAGAAATAGGCCAACTGAGGCCTGGTTGTCATTTCTGCTGCAGGGTTTGGTTGTCAAAAACATAAGCTGCAACCATAAAACCAGGGAAACAATACATAAATAAGGACAAGCTTGGCTAGCCTTCATCATTATTCAGCAGGACGTTTAATTACGGCAAGAGTAAGACCAAGTGCCTCACAAGATGACGATGAAGAGTGTTGCTCCATGGGTGTAAATTAAAAGTTACACCGTTATGGCTGAAGATATCACTATCACCATAATCACATGGTGCTGAGATATTCACTGCTTCAGAAATAAAAAAGCATTACTTTGGGGGATTCTGTTACACAGAAGAGAATTCAGCTGGCAATAACGTGAATAATACCATAGAGGAGATGAGGCCACACATGCTTATAGGTTGGGAAGAAGGTTAATAAAACTCAACTTGTAATTTCTGAATTACTTTTGAGCTAAAAATAATGTTTTAAAGTATTTTCTTTTGGGGAAAATGGGTTGGGAGAGAGTACAGCAGGTTTTATTTTAAGGACTGTGAGGAAAGCTTGTTAAAAAAAAGAAAATAGATAAATAAACCCTAAAATCATCACTATAAATCTAATCTTAGGACATCAAATGACTATGTAATAGTATTTAATTTTAAAAGTCTTATTTAGATTAATGCATTTGTAAACAGGCATTACTTTTTTCACCCATCCCAACAGTGGACTACTGACTCATAAGACGAGCAAAAATTCTGAAAACATATTCATACCATTAACTGCTCTGCATATTTAACAAGAGCTCAGGACTCGAAACCATTTATTAAAGAAACTATGAAGCCTTATATTTAAATACCAGTATTTATTGTATCCTTTGGGAGTGGTTACAGAGAGTTGAACTAAATACCGACTTACCCCCAACAACTAAATCTGGTTTTATTTCACACTTTAAGTCCCTGCTTCTCTTGGAGTTCGTTTCACTGATAATTCTCAGCAAATCTGCATGTGCACGATGATTTTGGAATCTGATCCTTTTTCCAAATGTTGCCACTGGCATTCAAGAGGTGGAAAGAGGTACTGCCAACACCGAGTGGTCATAAAGCAACAGAGGGCTGGCCAAGAAAGTACCAGAGCTGGTTCCCATTCCATGGTTTGGTGTTTGGTTTTTTTCCTCAACTGCCACTGAAACCAAGGGCTCCTCTAACTCCTGTTAACTGGCAGCAGCCCCAAATGGCAACACTTGCTCAAATCATTCCCCTCACTTGCTCATCAGGAGCTGCAAGATGCCCCCACACATGCCCTGTGCCAGCCAGAGATTGTGGCTATCCCGTGGAGTCCTGGGGGCACTTCCTTTGGGTTCTTGCTTCTTTGGGGTTTTTTGGGATTGGCTTTGGTTTGGGGTTTTTTTTTATATGCACATCAAGACAGAAGACTGTAGCATCAATGACTTTTTAAATAAATGCAAGCATGGACTAACATCTCTCTCCTCAGCACAAAAAAACCCGTTTGATTTTCAGAGTTTTAAAAACTCCAGTTCCGTATAACATTTGCTCCCCTAAAATCCAAACCTGATTTAATAAGCTAAGAGCTCGGGGCTGGTGGAACCACTACTGATGCATCACTTCAATGGTGCTGCATTTTCCTCATGGCTCCCAGGTACTCTCCTGTGTACCTAATCATCAGGTTCTCGCATGGACCAATTATGGACCAAGTAAACACTACAGCAAGAAGCTACCGGTCACCAGCTAAAGCATTGCAAAAGATCCCTCTTCCCCTACAACAGAAAGGGCAGCAGTGCCTTACATGATGGACAGCATATGTGAGCATCCTTAAAACACCACCACAGAACACACAAAAATGCTGCACTACATGCTTACATTAGCAAAAATTCTCTTTATTTGTAATAGTTCTTCAAGCCCCATTACTACAGCATCCCAGTGTCTCAAGGTCTGGGCTATGGCACTCCAGGAAAAACAGAATAGCAGCAAATCAGTCGGCTGTGATTAATACTGGTCACGTTAGTCAGCTGAGCACAGATTAGCAGTGATTTTATTTTTCATTTGCACCAACACCAAGGTCTTCTCAGCACCCAAAAAGAAACCAGTCTGTAACTGAAACAGGAGTGGTCCCACCAGTAGCCTGCTGCATAAGACTGTCTGGACTGCCACTTCTTTGGGGGAAGAGGAGGAGAGAGGGTGGCTCCTGGGAGCTGGCACAGAACTGCCACTAACACAGCACGGATGGAACAAGCTTCTGCCACAGCTCAGCTTGGACAACTAAGCTGAAAGCCACCAACTGCCATGTAAGCAGCACCAAAAACATGATTGGCATGATGCCACTCACGAAGTTGACCAACAAGCAATAAGTGACAGACAAACAAAGCCCAACACAAGGGAACATGACCATGTTAGTGCACATCATATGGAGAAGTGCCAGAGTGTCAGCAGCCTCATCACGGAAACCTGCAGCTGCAGTTTTGAGGTAGTAGTGAGTGTGAGCAACACAGGCAGTACATGCACGGGCTGCCTGCCTATCTGCACTGGAGATCTCACATTGTCAGCAGGTATGCTTTCTTCTACCACAACAGATGTTTTACTGTATCTCCTTTACACCTAAGCAGAGAAACTGTTCATTTTACCCATCCTCTGCATGCAGTAGGCACACGACTCCCAAGCCAGTGCAGACCTCACCTCTCTGGCGCAAGAGGGAACCACCTCCTACCTCCAACTGCCTTAGAAAGGTTACACCCTTGTAAGCTCCACTTTCAATGACACCCAAAGAAAAACTCCCAACTTCTTTTGCGATCTTCAGGCAGTAGTACACATATCACGACCCCTGAAATTTAATTTTCTATACATACTGAAAAATTCTGCATGTTCATCTCGGTGTTTGTCCATTTTCAATTTCTGGTTTGCCAGAAAGAGCCCTCTGAAAAAATTTAGAGCTCCGCATAACCGAGAAAAACTGTTAATCATTCTGCTGCCAAAACAGATATGCTTACTGGGATACTCAGAAACAGCACCCTATCGTACAATTGGAAGTGTATTACAGCATATTTTCACGTGCAGCAGTTCAAATTAGGTACACACCTTTCTCTTTAGCATTTTTCACTTCTCAGCCTTAGTCTCCTTTCTTTGAATACAGTCGACTTTTGTTCTGCCAGAAGCATAAAGAAAAACTTCTAGCAAAGCCTCAAATTTTAAATCAGTGAGAGTTAAACACAAGGCCTTACAAAACTCTAGAGCCTATCTTTATCTTCAGAGCTATGTAAAGTATTTTTCTCATTAGCACTTTTAACGTCTAAAGTTTCCAAAGCCACTGCAGACATTCACATCTACCATTCAGAGACTCTTCACTGGGAATCCTTCAGAGATTCATATTACAGAACTCAGATGGGATGAGTATTTGAGAGCACTTGATCACTGGGGAGATCTCACACACATCTCTGGTGAAATTAACTTAGCAGAAGTCAAAGAGCGTTTGACCCTTTCCACAGAAATCCTCAGACATACCTCATGAGTAACTTTGCTACATACATGTATATTATAATCCTTTACCAAGTTACGCAGTAAACACATTTGTTGATTTGTTCACAGAGGGTTGTTAGAATGAAGCAAAATGGGGATTTCTGAGGAAGGTTTTTCAGCATTGTTGAAGCACAGAGGGAAGATTTCAGCCTAGGCATTAACCATCAGACCCAGGGAGAAGGCTGGCAGCATAAGCCAGATCTGAAGGAGTGTGAACCACAGTGTTGCAGAGAGTGAGTATCTCTGGGCACACACATAACCGAGCAGGTGAAGAGAAAATCCAAGACACCTTTGGACAACTGCAACATTGAAGGTACTTTTGTAGTGAATTTCCTAGTGCACCAAAAGGAAATATTCTGATGATGATAAAAATAGTAATTTCATACAGTGCTGGGCTGAAAAGCAATGCCTTGTATTTAAACACATCTATGGAATATTACAGAGAATAACTTCATTATTTTCCTTTATCATTAAAGTCATCTTAATCGTCACAATCAAAGACTGCATAATACCAGGCACTCCTCCTCCCTTCCTCCTCAGTTCTGGGGGATAGGTTTGGCCACTGATGCCCTAATCATCAAAGCCATGCTGATCAAAGTGAAGTTCTACAGAAGGCGAGCCAATTCCAACCGGATCAAGCTTGAGCAGCCTATGAACTGGAGAGAAGCTTAATCCATTGGGATATCCTATTTCACCGGGATTGAGATGCAGGCTCTGATACTAGCTTACATGGACACGCCACTTGACCTTTCTGAATTTTCTTTGTCTTAAATGTAAAATGGAAATTCTGTCAAAGTCCTTTTGATGTCTGTGAGTGAGAACATCTTTTAGCTATACCTATGGCAACATCAAGATGGCCACATCTACGCTATGGCTCGATCTGAAACATCACCCTTCAAGAAGGGATGCTGCTCTTTCATTTAAGGATTTTATTTTTTTTTTGGTGGTGGTCTATTCATAGGGAGATTTCCCTGTTCTTTGTGCATCAGTCCATTCTCCTGCATCCACAAATTCAGTAGACTATCTTCAGTTTCCAAAATCAAGACCCGTTTCTTCAAGACTTGCAGAGGAAGGTCTCTAACCTTCAGGCAAGCCTTAAATGATATGAGTAGAGATCTTGCAAGATTACAGTACAAAAGCACTGGTCATTATTAGAGGTCTCATAGGGATGTTGACAACTGCGAGCACTAACAGCAGTAGTACACACAGGGTTTCATCCATTGCATTTTAACTGCTGTTGATTTTTCACATCCATTTGGGGTTTTTTCCTAAAATCCCCACCAGCAAAACAAGTGACACTTTTACCCCTCCTCTTCATCTGTTTATTTTTGTTTCACATGCAAACAAAATCCGCACTGGCAGCAGTTAAGACGGCACACCCAAGAATCTAGCTTGACTGCGAGATGGCTGCAGAGGACAGAATGTCCTGAGTTCAGAGGGACCAGGGCAATCCTTAGTTAGGAGGAATTCTGTTTTCTAATTTCAATATTGCAAAACCTGACTTCCAGGGCCTGCCTGGATATCCCACTGTTCAGGCTGCTACTTCCACTGCTGGAAATTCCGTCTCCTCCCAAAATAAGCCCCTGCCTGTTTTTATAGCATTTCAGTGAAGAAGGAGGAGTGGTAATCTCAGCAGTTTTGCCAAAACACCAACCTGTGATAGCTAGAGCTACTGACATAAAAACTGGAGTGGAATATGGTTCAAAATGGGGTTTTTTAATAAAAAAAATAATGTTAAAAAATGTACCACAATCCACACAAAAAGCAAGCTGTTTGAAGAGAGAAGATAAAAGGAACATAATAGCATTTCCTATATGCAACAGATAGGAAAATGTTGATCTAAAGCAGCTACCTAATTAGGAAACACTGGGGGATATCCTTCCCCAAAAGGAAAACAAAACAAAAACCCAAAAGACTAACCCAAAACTTACCTACACACTTTTTCTCTCTCTCTCCCATCTTCACCACTATAAACACCCTCCCAAAGTGCCAGCCTCGGCATTTTTACCTGGCGAAGCAAGCGGCTCTTCCCTCCAAAGACAGTGTTTAACAGCAGACAGCTCTGAGGATGTGAGCATGGGGGAGGGAAACTTCAATATTACAACTCATCCATCAACCACTTGCATAAAGCTCTTTTGTTCCAAGTTCAAACTTAGTAACTCAAGGTCAAAACTAATGTTGGAAAATGCAAAGCGTAAGTCAACCCAGACTTTCACCCCGCCGTGTCTTCTTGACCTTAAACACAAACAAGAAACAGGCAATAAAAGAAATTTTAGCTATGCGATCTACTTATATAAAAATGTACATCAGAGAATAAATCCACTTTAAAAAGACCGTGGATCAGGTTCTTAATCTATGCTACTAATGATATAGATTGGAAAGCAAAATAGGAATATACGCATTTAGGACAATGCCTTCACTTAGTTTATTTTCTAACAGTTTGCACAAAGTCAATCTGCTGTTTTCATTTGATGGGGGCTTTTTTTGTCATTTATTTTTGTCCTCCTTTTTCCTGTTAGGGACTCTGGGGGTTAGTTGGGTATTTTTTTGACACACACACACACGTTTTGATTGAAAACGCCACAGGGAAAACTAACTGCTTAAAAAAAAAAACAAAACAAAAACCCACAACCTTTTCCTCTCTGGTGAAAAACAAAGGAACACATCTCTATTAGCCCTCAGCTTTAAGAAGTCCTGGGTCAGATGTGGGCAGCCTTAACAAAGAAGAAGAATAGTAGGTATTACAAATAAAAAGCAAGGGTTTCATTGCAGCAAACAGGATGCATTCCACAGACTATAACTATTCTCCTTAGAAACACAATAGGGGGAAAAAAAAAAAAATCAATCATTCATTATGCTCAAATACTTAAGGCCAGACTTTCCAGTGAATCCCATTTCTGCAAAGTTCCGCAGCAGAAAACAACAGAGATGCCAAATACCTGAGATTACAAGCTTATCCAGGGGATATTTCCCAGAGGTGTTGTAACTGAAGAGCAATTTACATGCACAAGGCAAAAGATGGTGTAAGACAAGAGAACTCTGACCTAGAACTGTGATCTCGTATTTAAATCTCCACTTCGGGATGATCTAGAAGTCTTTCACGTTGTCATCTCAGAACTTTTTTAAAGCTTTCTTCCAATAGTTTACATATACCTCCTTTCATATGGGAAAGATCCTGCCAAGAGCTTTAAATGTAGCTTTATCGAAAGCCAGTTTGGCCTCTTCCATGGGAATTCAGACACTTTAACAAGAGTTTATGAACTTTCATTGGGAAAAAAAAAAATGTGCAATAATACTTTGCCATCTCTGTGTGTGAGTAGTAGGTTATGTAAAACGCCAGACAATCCTGCAGTCTAACAAAACCATTCTCAAGTTATTTTTCTCCAGTAGCTTTTACTTAGCCACTAAATCACAAGCTTAATTTAAAGCACCATCACACATACAGAGTCCTGGCAACTGACTCAGCCTAAAGGACTGCTTACTTAAGGGAGACATAGGAAAATGTGTTTAATTAGCAGCAACTCAGGGTACTGAGAGACTACTTTATTTGATCAACTGCTGTTGTGGATGATGAAAAAGGTGCTCCCTGTAATTCTCACTGGAGTTAACTTGGTTGTCCCAAGCAAGATAAAGACCAGAACTATATGGTATCTTTTCTAATCTTAAAAAGAAAAAAAATCAACAAGGGAGAAAAAAAAAAAGCACACCACCACAAGAAAAAAAAACCCTGTAACCTAGTTCCTAGATGGTTTCCAGAAACCTAGCCAAGAATCTTTGTCAGAATTTCAAAAAGAAGCCGCTGGTGAAATTCTTAAGCATGCAGAAGGGTTGTTCAGGATTCCACCTGCAAACACTGAGTGCTTTTCACTCTTAGAAGAGATATTGCTGACAGCATCTGTAAGGTGAGACACTGGAAACAGTTTCCACCATCTCCACTGAAGGTAAGTTTACATCTTTCTGAGGTCAAGTTTATTACCTTGTCTTTCAACAGAAGCAGGAGGTGTTTTTATTGAGACTTTTAATACTCTTCCAAAGCAGCACTTCAAGGTCAGAATCCTCAAGTAAATAATTATAAATAAAAATCAGTGGGGTTTTTTAATGCAATTTTTGGCTGCCAGCTTTGTTACTTAACTAACACCTTCCCTTAACCATCCTTTTTCAGATAAATGTGGAAAGGCATTTACCTAAGAGTACCCCAGCTCTCTTGATCAAGTTGTCCATCTTGGGTGCAAATTAGCACCTCTTGAACAGCCTTCCAGCAGGAGTAGATGAGTGTTCCCATTTATAATGCTCTGACAAGAGGCAGCACTGAAAATACAAACTGAAATACAAGAAACCTCATTTAAACATAAGGAAAAACTCTTCAGAGCAGTCAAACACTGGCACGGGTTGCTCAGACAGGTTGTGGATGCTCTATCCTTGAAGATACTCAAAACCTGGAGTTACTCAGCACTCTGCTCAAGCTGAGCCTGCTCTGAGTAGAGAGGCCTGTATTATGTGGTTGCATCCAAAGGGTAGTCGTCCATGTCAGTGTCCAGATGGAGAGCAGTGACAAGTGGTATCCTTCAGGAGTCTGTACTGGGACCAGTACTGTTTCGTTATCTTCATCAATGACATAGACAGCAGGATTGAGCACACCCTCAGCAGCTTTGCAGGCAACACCGAGCTGAGTGGTGCTGTTGACGTACCAGAGGGATGGGATGCCATCCAGAGGGACCTGGACAAGCTCAAGAACTGGGACCATGTGAACCTCATGAGATTCAGCAAGTCCAGTCCTGCACCTGGGTCACAGTAATCCCCAGTATCAATACAGGCTGGGGTATGAAGGGATTAAGAGCAGCCCTGCATAGAACTTGGGGGAACTAGTGGATGAAAAGCTGGAGATGAGCTGGCAATGTGCATTTGCAACCCAGAGAGACAACCACATCCTGGGCTGCATCAAAAGACACATGGCCAGCAGGTCAGTGGATTGTGCCCCTCTACTCTGCTCTGGGGAGACCTCACCTGGAGTCCTGTGTCCAGCTCTGGAGCCCTCAGCACAACACTCTTGGAGAAGGTCCAGAGAAGAGTCACAAAAATGATCATAGTGATGGAACACCTCTCCCATGAAGAAAGGCTGAGAGAATTGGGGTTGTTTGGTGTGGAGAAGACAGGCTCCATGGAGACCTTATTGTGGCCTTTCAGTATTTAAAAGGGGCCTATAAGAAAGATGGGGATGGACTTTTTAGCAGAGCCTGTTACGGCAGGACAAGAGATAATGGTTTGAAACTAAAAGATTTAGACTACGTACAAGAAAGAAGTTGTTTTTACAATGAAGGTGGTGAAACACGGGCACAGGTTGCCCAGAGAGGTGGTGGATGCCCTATCCATGAAAATATTCAGAGTCGGATTGGACAGGACTCCAAGCAACCTGATCCAGTTTAAGATGTCCCTGTCCACTGCAGGGGGGGTGAAACTAGATGACCTATAAAGGTCTCTTCCGACCCGAATTATTCTATGACACTATGATCTCCAGAGCTGCCATCCCATGTCTGTGATTTCAATCACCACAAAGAGAGTGTTTACGCTTTCAGTCGCAGAGCTCTCAATCCACGATCTTTGGTGACCGCTCAAGCAGCCTCATGAACTTTTCCTTGAGAAGTTCAATTCCATTCAACCCCCCACAGTCACGGCTTCAACAGCAGCCACTGAGGTTTGGGGAGAAAACAGGAAAGGTACTGCAGCAAACGGCACACGGTTCTGATAACTTTTATAACACCCTGTAAGTGAGACTGTGCTCCAGTGTTAACAGATCACACAAGACTTTCAGGCTGACTGATGAGAAAGACCCTAGTCACTTCAGTGTTTACCTACAGAGTTCGTACTAAAGCCTTCTGTTAGTTGCTATCTGCCTTTTGCCAGTCAGTCATTTATCCAGTTTGCTATCTCTCTTGAATGCCTGTTATACATCTACCAGAAACATAACCACCCTTTCGTTTGTCTTCAGAATTAAGTTTATTCATATTTTATTTTTATAAGCTACTACTAATAATCTACATTAGAAATACCATGTGTGCCTAGACACAACTAGTGATAAAACCAACGGAGCACAAATATGCCAAGCTGACAGGAGCTCAAATGGAGACAAGCTTTTGTCTATCGTGACCTAATTCATTTTTCTACCAGTCACACTACACGAAGCATTTAAATCATCTAAATATTTGGTGTGTTAACCTGCAGTACGTTATCTTCATGTGCAATGCTAAATTACCTACTCTTCATCCTATTGCTTACAAGCTGTAGTTACTTTCAGACTGCAGCAATTTGTGAGCAAAGTTACTAACAGTAACAAGATGGTTTGTAAGGAGAAAGCTACTGTATTTTGTGTGTTGGGAAAAGGGGTGGGAGAGGAAAACATTCTCTGTTAGAGCAAGAGGGTCAAAACAACACGCCTCAAAGAGCACTCCCTCCCATGTTACATACCACTCTCTTCAGAGGGGACATCACAAATTACAGAATGCAAGCCAAACTGAGCAGTGAGTGGGAGCAGGCAAGATAATAAGTACTGCAGATGGTTTTGGTCTTTGTTTCCATCCAGCAGACACAATGTCTCTGTAATCAATACGGAACAAACAGGCTTTTGTAACGTAACAAACTCAAAAACACCAAGAGCGCTATGTTTTTGTGGTATTCTTTGCCTCAAGCAAACACTCCGTGGATTTCTAATTACCTGCTCTTCCTCTAGACCTCAAGAAAGCCCATAACTATTGTGAAACTTTGGGTTCTTCAACACAGACCTTTTTAAGCCACACAACTAAAGTGTCATCTCCCAGCTTGACTTGCGTGTGTTCAGACTGGACTCTCTTGGGGCAGAGAGCCTTATGCTCACAGTTAAATCCGTATCGTGGCTGTGCTAAATAAGCGCTGCCTGAAGTTTTAAGGAACTTGGGATCTCAAGTAGGCAAGTGCTGCAGTTTCATCTTCCTTCAGGATAAGCAAGCACAGCCTCCCTCCTCTCTGTGCAGGGGACTTCTTGCTGAAGGGCAGCCCTGTCCTACTGCCAACCAACAACACGAGGCATGGAAAGAGAACTGGCTGACACTCGCCTCGTTTTCTCCAGCTTTCCTATCTTTCCTGAAAATAAAGATCATTATTACAGATTATAATTCCATATATTTTATAATTATCATGTAATTATAACTGCAACTATAATTTCAAAATAAACAGTAATCATCTATTTACATTTAAACCACCCATGTTAAGATCACATTTGCCTCCCTAGGAGGAGGTAAACCCTACACGATGCTACCTGGGATTTCAGCAAGCACAGAGGCAGAGCCACTTCGGCACGCGTTGCACAAGCAGCGCCAAGCCCAGCTGCAGCCCAGCAGGGTCGGGGCCCCCCCTCTGCATGGGACTGCTCCCCGCAGGGCTCGGGCTGTCCCAGCCTGCTCAACAGGACTGCACACGCTCCCCACTGCGAGGGTAGCAGCCAGAGATACCAGGAAGGGTGTTGGCCCTGCCGAGATCAGTTGCAATACCAGTTTCCCATATCTTGGTTTCCATCAAGCTCCTGAACACAACTGGTACTAAACCTTTCTATTCCCCCCTCATCACCCTTCTATTTCCTACCCTACCTGTTCCCTACAGCACACTGAACTCAGCCGTGCAAACTGACTTCTTGTAATAAAGATGCTTCTAGCTTATAACACTCTTGATCCTCTATCATATACACATGCTGTTAAAAAAAAGCTAGCAGGAGGAACCACGTAGTAACTACCTACCTAAATATTAATAGAACAAGGAAATAGTTTCATGAACAAGTTTTAGAGAACTGCATCTAAACTAACACACCAGGGCACATTATGAATGTTACAGCCTTTTCATTCTTCTTCTCCCTCATTGCACTTGTAGAACAAACTTAAGTTCTTTGTCATATTTAAAATGTTAGAGCTGCATTATTGTAATATTGAGTTATATGTTAATGTGTGTATGAACAGAGTGATTATTTACTAAGTTTCTGGATTCTTAGACTTCTGTAAAAAGATCCAAAGATATTCAATGTCTAGTGCATATCTTGGGCGGGGGGGGGAATGATTCAAAATTTGAGGAAAAAAAAGGGGTTTATTTGCTTGATGTCCAGAATAAGTGGATTGGGAGGGGTGGAAGGTGTGGATCTTCCTGTGTAATCAATCAACCTTTGCTTGCACTATCTTTCTCCTAAACTGAAAATCGAGTACCACAGCTAACAAAAAAGGGGATGTTTTAGACAAGTTTTGTAAGAGCATGTTACCATTTCCTGGTAGTTGGCTTCTTTTTTCTAATTCAAAATGTTTTAAGTGCCTCTAAGGACAATGTGGCTAAAAACATTTTAAGGCTTTTTTTTTAACATTTAAAAATAGTGCATTAGCCAAACACCACTTGGTTTTTCAAGCCCCTCAAGCAGATTCAGTTACTGAGCTATTGAATAGGAAGGGAAAGCCAACACCAGTCACTTGGGAGCTCCCTTCCCATACAACAGTGACAAAAGGTGCCACTAAAGATAACCCACAAAGCGCTCCTCTCGGCTCCTGCTGAGCTTCCCGTAAGCAAACTCCATTTGTTGCCAAAAGCCAAAACTCACCCAAGTAGAAAAGAGAAGACAGATGCCCATTTGCCAGAAGAGAGACTAAGCTTGCTTTCTTACTCAAACCCAAGCTGTTGAGAAAGCTTACCTACGTACCAGGCAGACGTGGAAGATTATATGCACGCCAGTGAGCGGCAATATTGATCCCACCACTTCAAAGCTGATGAGAGCTCTTCTGTAACCAGCATCTTGATACCAAAAAGGGAAAACAAAATGGAAGGAGCAAGGAGAAAGAAGAGCATTCAGGTACAATACATCACCATTTAGAATATTCTGGTGAAGTCTCTTCTTCATTTTTCTACTTGGCCGTTCAACCACAAAACAAAACAAAAACACACACACCAAACCCACCATGGTCACTATTAGTACACTTGAAACCTCTACTTCATCATTTTTCCATTATGATTTGCAGTTGTATTTATTGCCAGTAGGAAAATTAAGTGGTTCAATTCCTCAGATAGCATCCATAGTTCCAATTCTATTAAGGGAGCATCTGTTACAGTCCTAATCTCTGAAAAGCAGGAGCTAAAATAATTAAAAAATTACAGTCTTAGACTAATAAAATTTGCTTAGTTAGACTGCAGCCTGATTACAGCAAAAGGAATATCCAGTCAACTAACTTAACAGATCTACTGTTTGTCAAGATGTTAAATTTCAGATTAAAACAAAGCTGCTGCTCACATGTAAATTAGGGAAATTAAACCTGCTGAAACATTAAAAAGTCCTTCCAGTTCAGCAGTTAGAAGAACTCAACCACAGATGTACATTAAAGCGAATTCTTTTGAGTTTTCTTTATTTATTTCAGGTAATACCTGAATACTCTCACTTCTACCAGTGCAATGGTGTAACTGGTTTGTCTCTTGATTTGTACTCCTACAGCAGAGCAAGAGACATGTCTGTGTTTGGAAGGGAAGCATTAAAAATGAGCAAAGGGACATATTCAGACAGGCTCGTGACTATTACTACGGTGCCATCCACTACGCCACAACCCCAGCTGAGGTGGCCTTACACTGGGGCTACCACCAAGGGTATGCAATGGAGAGGTGAGGAGGAGTTGTCACAAGAAAGCCAGAAGCTCCATCAAATGTCAGTCTTTCCCGTCTCTGCCTCCCATCCCCTAACGTCCTTCTTCCCAAACCCTACCAACTCTCAGACGTGCCGAGAGCGCTGTCTCGGAGGGAAGGCAGATGCACAAAGCCAGTTTTATCAGACATGACATGGGTGGTGAGGTGCCACACCTTCAAGCAGGCAGGACTGGAGATGAAGAGGCAGCTTAGAGCACACCTGGGGTGGGGAGCCTAAAATACTAAAGAAAAGGAGAAAGACAAAAGGAAGGAAAAGAAAAAAGAAAAAATCAGGCCTTAACCTAAAAAGTATGTAGATCAGTGGCTCTGGGGGGAAGTTACCAAGAGGAGTTATGGCAAAGCAGTTACTCAGCACTGCCTCTCTGCAAGCAGAGTTACCCTGCCCCTGGACTGCGCAGTCACATCAGCTCAACCACATTGAGTACAGTCTTAAACATTCCAACTACTCATACCTCTCAGAAGGCAATGAAAACTCAAACGCACAATGCTGATGAAAGGACAAGAGACAAATAAATAAATAACAGCAAGTCAACTTAACCCACCGTAATTCACAAGTGACAAAGAACAGTAAAAACAACCCGACAGCCTGAAGCAGCCCTGCGCAACTAGAACACGGTATGGTATAAATACAAACAGCTTGCTAAGTCCACCCACGTTAAACTGTTCTTAACCCACAGGTAGAAAGGTATTTTCTCTAGTCTCTTAAGTGGCATGTCATCCAGGCTCTCTGGAGACTGCCATCCAACCAGCAGGCTTCTTATCCGACCTACAGCCGAGAACAACATTTAATTACCATGTTTAATTGATCTTGTTAACTGTTGGGGTGGACAGCTTTGATCTCGCCTGCCGATAGCTACTTTATGGCTACAAAAGAAACTGGGACTTTGCATAATTGCCAAGCTTTCCATGTGCAGTTTTTAATTTCTTCTATTTCTCAATCTCCCTTTCTGTTTGTGCTGCACTAATGCTCCTGGTAACAGGAACCAGAGCACATGGCTTCATTTATCGTATCATCTACCTGAGCGTGCAGGGTGGGGTAGGGAGAAAGAGAAGGAAAGGAAAACTGCCCTTCCTCACCCAGAAATACAGAAAAAGGCCAGGAACTACCACAGTGAACATGACCTTGGCAACACCAAGTACAGCATCCCTTGGCCGAGGGCAGCCAGCACCAAACACTTTGGACAAAGGTGCAGGAATCCCTAAGCACGTGTGGCAAAAATTGGCTCCCCGTGCCCCTTGAAAGCCTGATCTAACTTTTCACTGATTAGAGGCTGGTTTAAATTCCAGGACAGAGGTTTTGAGGAATCTCAGTGGCTTTCCATTGTGTTGTTTTACGTTTGTTAATAGGTTCACCCGAAAAATGCCTCTTCTGCAACAGCTTCGTATTAGCAGCTTAGGAGGGAAAGCCCACAAGACCAATACTAGCTCGCACTCAACCAAGCTGAGACTCTGCCAATACTAATAGGAAGAGAAACTTCTGAGGACATTTTATTGTATCCTAAAATATCTAGGAACCTTCAAAATAGATCCCAATTAAAAACAACTAAATACAAGTATGTTTAATTCATTAACTACCTCTCCTAACCACTGTTTTCCTGAAAGATCAAGCCAATCGTAAGATCTACGGAAATAAATGTTCATAGGTGGTGTATAATAGGTTCTGAGCAACGTACAAAGCAGTTCTACATTTCAGCCAAAGAGTGTCAACTGTTTTCAAAACAGCAAGCCAAACCCTCATCAAACTGAATTCAGCTGGAGCTTTGCCACTCGGCAGGACAGCGACTTGGCCCACCGTCCCCATGGGAAATCTTTTTCTAACCCAGACTTTCTTCCTGCTTATTTCAAACAAAATCTCCTTTGGATCAGGTTGAATTTCCACAGATAATTAGTCTTGCACTAGCTAAATAGAACAAGAGTTATATTGCTTCTGAGCAGCAATCCGAATAATTACAAGAGGGTAAGAGAGAAAATTTCCTTCCCCCTCTCCCCCCCCTTGAAGTGAACTTAGTAGTTAACTGTTTAACACAGTTTGAACTTCTCTGCTCAATCTTCCTATTAGACAGCAACAGAGAGAAGTGCCATCGTGCACAGTCACCTCAAGCAACTGTAGAGCATCACAGCTGAACTGTAGCTCCCAAATAGTGCTAGAACAGATTTTGTCCCCTGAAAGTCAGCCCTTTCCCACCAAGGCTTCCTCCACAGCACACCCTGGTTTTGGTCAGCAGTTTGGGGTTTTTGGTTGTGGTTTTTGGTTTGGTTTTTTATTTTATTTTGGAGGTGAATGTGTTTGGTTTAGTTTTGGTTTTTTTCCTAAACTTTTTTCTAAGGAAGGTTTCTTCTTGTGATGAGATAATGAGTATCTTGTACTCTCTATCTGGAAGCTTTAGAAAGTGCAGAAAGTCAGGCAGCTCTTGCCTACTGCTGATAACTGTCTCCAATAATGCTCACTTTTGGTGGCTAGGGAGGGAGGAGGGGTTTCCCTAGGAATAAACTGAATAAAGCTTCCTGTTCAGTTAAAGCAGGAAACGTGCTCCAGTACTGCCTTGCACACAAAGAGTGGAAAATACTTCACAAAATAGCAGGAGATGAAGTGTAAACTGGATTTTGCCCTCCCATCATGCAGACAAATAGCCTCATCCCCCCAGCTCTCTTGCACGAATGTGCTCGAACATGAAAGAAACGTATACGTACGTATACATGTTCTGCATGTACATCAAATAATTATGCTGTGCCTTTAAAACCAAACACTGAAGGATTTTAAACAACAGCAACGCTAATTAGGAGGTAGCATTTCCTCCCTCCCACAGGATCAGTTTCTTCTTGTTAAAATAGGAGGTACAACTGGCCAAACCCCATCCTACTACTGGACAAACCAAACCAGAAGTTGTCATTAGGTTAACCTCCCAGCATTTCTCTCAAAACATCTCTTCTGAGAGACTAAAAATAAATAGCTTAAGAGGAGGGAAGGGACAGCCTTCCAGTCCGTCAAACCATTAGGATTCACAGAAAAGCAATATTAATTTTTGCTTAAGTATCTGGAGGTAGCAAACACCAAACATTACTGGGAAAAACACCCTTCTTCACAGCCTAGAAAAACAACGCTTGTTTAAGGCCTCCCAGTGCTTCCCAAAAGCTGGCCTTGTAATTCACCCAAGATTTCTCTGCTGCCACCGAACACCTTTTGATGAGCTCTGATCCCTTCAAAGAGGCACTTGTCCTCACCCACCCTGACATTTAAGAATTGAAAGTGATGTAAACTCCTTCACCTAATGCTAGGTCACAGCTACAGATGCACAGTGCTAGAAGATGAAAAGCTGTTCGGCGAGTTCCACAGTGTAGAGCATATTACGGCAGCTGGATGCTGGAAACATAGAACAAAACACCACGCAAAGCAGCAACGCACAAAAGCTTAATGAAAACCTGATGAAAGACTGTTTAAAGAAGTGCTGAACCTAATTAATTCTCTAGACGTGGCTAGTGCAGTTAAACTAAGGTCACAAGCACCGCATACTACACTTGAATTTCATAATTTAATATAATGGCTCACCCTGAGCCATTAGGGCCTCCCACTACCATGAGTTATAAACCAGTCACTGACCCCAAAGGGACACGTCTCATCATATTTTGATGTGCCATAAGAATTGACAACACCCTGCTCATCATGCAAAGCTCAAATACATGTCAGGAAAGCATTTTACTAAATGGCCTTAAAAAATATCCTTGTATTGAAGTAGTCTGGCAGAAGTTTCTCAGTTGGGAGACATAAAGAGAAGTTTCTCTGCCACCCTAAATGGGAAGTGAAGTGTAAGCCAGCCAAACCAAATGAGAGAAAGCTGAACCATGCCAGTGAAACCCCAAATCAGTGGCAGACTCCCAAAAAAACCAACCATCACCAAGATCACATAAAACTGAAAACTTCCTTGAGGATCCCAAAGTGGACATGAAATGAAACTGCGCGCATCACACCAATACAAAACCTTGGGAAAGCAGGCCTCCCAGTTGAAGGGCACGGCAGGAATCCAGCCACTCTGGGCAGATGATCCCCCTAGGAAGGGTTGCAAAGACATCGCACCTACTGCAATAGAGCACAGCATTAATCAGCTTGCCACATCAGAAAGTTCTTCCACACGTGCTGTGATGAATGGATGTATTTGAACTAATGCATTCACTACAGGATACCGGAGAGTGTATAATAGAAGAAAAACATCCTTCAAGACAAATTTACCTATTAATACTCCAATAAATATATCTGGGAGCATATGGATGCTACACAGATCAAGAAGCAAGCACAGTCCATGACTATAAGAATGACTAACTGAAGACAAAGGGCTTTGTTCTGCCTGCTTTCCCTCCCTCACACCCCCACCCATGCTCAGCGAGGAACAAGCACTAATGGACTCCTGTTATCTGAAGGGTACTACATGGAAACTTTACTTTGAAGGAAAATGATGCTAGTAAACAAATAAACCCTCACAAGTCCAAAAGTATGTACTTGCCCAAGCACCAGCTTACATCAGCTGCCAGTCTGAAGCTACTCCCCAAGATGAGGTTGTGACCCACATCTGAAGTTTGCTTCTGTCCTTCCAATATAAAAATCATGCTGGGATCACAAATGTCACCCTGAGACCTTTGGTCCCAAGAGCAAATTATTGTCTGGTCCCCACAAGGAGAACAAAAGCCATTTATTCAAGTAGAAATTACCCACGATTTGAAAAGCAGGTGTACAATGCCCCGTCCCCTTGTCCTGAAAGCCAGAGCAAAATATTGGTCATGTGATACAGCATCATGCTGCATCTGCCCGTACACCACAGGAGATAAAGTAGTTTACAATATTCTCCCTACAATAAAAGGTTTATGAGCAATAAGAATCTAGACAACAGGAATGCAATTAAAGTTGTTTACAATCCCTGTTGTTCTTACCATCCTGCACCAGCAAACAGCTTTCCCCATGAAGCTTCAGCATCTTCAAAACCGGGAAGGAAAAATTCCCCTTGTCACTGCTCCCAAACAAAGCCAGCATTATTAAACCATTCTCTTTGTTTTGCAGATATTCCCCTTCAATGCCAGAAACAGAGTTAAACTTGCATAGAAACCCTGATGGCTTGCATTATAGAGATGCTCATGATGCTAACTACAACTGATCACCCCACCCGATCTCCTTGCCCAGACTGCAATATATAGAAGTAGAAAAGAACTAACACGTGCTTATGTGCAACTTCACGTCAGACAAGTAACATAATCTTCCTTTACAAAAAGGCTGTGTTCCATACAATTAAAAAAAATAGAAATTATCATTAATTCTCATGGACTTTAATAAATGAGATCTTTGAAAAGCAAGTATTAGCAACAGCAATGCAGTAGTTAAGTAGCAAAATTAAGTTTGACAGAAGAGATGCCATTTACTAAACAGTTTAAAACCAAATGGAAAAAAGCAAATGTAAGAACTGGGTCCAGTTTTGGGAACTGCAATGACAAGAGCAAAGATCTCCAAATTAAAAGCAGTAACAGGCTTAGCTCAAAGAACTGAGTTGGGAAAAAAGGAGCAAAGTGATAAATATGTAACTTGTGCAAAACAATAACCAAGAGAGAATACAATAACTAAACGCCTGACACATTTTCAGAGGACTTTTCAGAGTTTGCACAGCACAGCACTAGACTTATTTCATCCTTCCCTTTAGATATGTTGCATCAGTGTACAGTAATAATTACCCTCCTATTTAAAACAGAGATAAATAAATACAGCTTCCTATCAGGCCAGCAATGTAACACGCTACCATACTGCAGGCATCCCCAGTAATGAAACACTCCCATTTCAAGTCTGACTGCACCACACCACGCCAAACTAATGTAACTATTTTGGCAGAAAAGGACAGAACTGTCTTGGCGAGGAAGAAAATCTCCTTGTCGAGCAGTTACAAAGCACCAAAAAAAGTCAAGCTGGTTATCAAAATACTTTAGCTTAACACAACCACAAAAATAGCCTTTTGGTAAGGGTGATTGATGAAGGTTTCCTCTCTTGGAGGAACCATATACTGAAGTTTACCACAAGGAGTAATTCTGCAACAAAATATGTAAGTTACCCATACAGGGTTCATACTCTTTGAATCTCATCTGTGAAAGGCCTTCCTTACCAATTTCGTTCATATGTATGCCATATGCAAAGCAAGCTTTCTACTCCCAGTTAAAAGAAGACCGTCTGTGGTCTCTGAGCAGCGATCCTACTCAGGCCTGCTGGTGCAGGCACTTTTCTGAAGGCACCAAACTCCCAACCTTACACAGCTGCCACAGAAGTTGCAACACAGTTCTTTGGATTCCTGAGCATTTCCAACACATTGAGAAAGCTAAGCTGATGTTGCAAGCCATCTTTCACTTGGTCTGTGGGGAGACACGACGCACGCAAATGAAGCTCCACGTAGCAGATACAATTTTTAGGGGATACTTTCTCCAAAATTGGACCAAGCTCAGAAAAACTTTAGCTCTGCATAACTGCACAATTAGTCGCTTCTGAGAAATCAGCTTAACAAGAACCTCCCCATACTGCCATTACTTAGGAATCTGAGGCTGAATCTGGATCTTGCTGCTTGTGCTCCACATGAAGTTGAAAACACAGACTTGGGATCAGTTCTGCACACAGAACAGAAGCTCAGGAGGACTGAGAGATACAAAACCACCACATCCAGGTTTCTGTTTACCCAGGTCTCCCCATGCACATACAAAGAATTAATCAGGCATGCGGGCTGAACTGTCAGAAGCCCGGCTGATCCAAGTCTAGCGCAAACCCGATATAAACATAAAAGCAAGCCCACCCAGCTCTCCCTCGGGATTACCGCACCGTTTCCCCGCGCTGGAAGCGCTGACAGCCCGCCAGCTCCCCGCGCCCACCCTCTGCCCTGGCTGCAGACACCCTCTCCCCACTCTCTTAGATTCCTGCCAGCCACAGGCACTGGGAAAACACCAACAGCCACCGGTCCTGCACGCTGACACCTCCCGGCCCGGGCGGCAGCCGGGGCCGGAGTGACCGGGAGGGGGACGAGCAGCGCCTCGCTGCAGCCGGCGGACACCGGCGGGGTGCCGGGAGGAGCCGCGGCGAGAAGGCGGGAGCGGCCGCCAGCACCTGAACGCGGGAAGGGCCAGAGGAGGATGCTTAAGTTTCCCTCTTCCTTTTTAAACAAATAAATAAATAAAGCAAAGCCTGCCGCGCAAACCGGCCCGCCACCGGGCGAGCGCCCCCGGGCCGGTGTCGTCGTCCGCCCCTCCCCGAGCCACCCCGCCA